>OX451735.1:668615301-668789663 GCA_948472305.1 Vicia faba | reverse complement strand
CAAATTCCAAATAGGGCAACAATAGGGCATAATACCTCAACAATTTGCCAATCCAGGCCAACAACAGGGCATAAGCCCTCAATGATGCATGCTTGTAACATGCAACAACATAATTATGCAATTATAGGGCATAAGCCCTTAACGTAAAGCCAATCCGAGCCAACATCATCATCATCATCATCATCATAATCATCATGCAATACAATGTGAAATTTATCCATACATCATTCACATACAATGTACAATTCATCCATATATCTTTCACATAAGGTCACTATGTTCAATCATCATTGTATACTTCATAATTCATCTAACACTGACACTCAAGGAATAAGCCTCCAACCCAAAAATAATTCATCTATTTTTATCAAAATTATTATCATATTGTAGAAAATGTTTTTATCTTTTCAACGGTCCAAACGGCGTGTCAAAACGGACACCCAAGTCAAAAGTTATTGTTGCACCCCAAAATTTACCCTCTTGATTTTGGCTTATGTTTCATCATAAATATCATATTGCATTGCATTCATACATTGTGATGGATCAAAGCACTTTGGTTATCAAGTCTTCCTTAAGCTTTGAAGGTTGGTTGCTTTGACAAGTTGCTCAAGTATAACCTTGTCATTTGAACCTCTGGACCTTTCGAGCTCAGAATTAATTGTGTATCTCAAGATGTTTCATCCATCTCTTTGGATCTTCAGAGGATTGGAGTTTGTGCTTGATTATAAGAGGGAATCACTCCTTTGATTCACCAGTCAAATTAGGGTTTTGAAGCTTGATCAGCTATCTCCAAGCACTTTAGTTGTGTATTTTGTATATGTGTTGTTGACTAACTTCTAATCAAAATACAAAAAAAATATATATATTTGTCTTTTTCTTTGCATATTTGTGTTTTGTAGGTACCAAGTCGAAGCATCTGACAAATAAATATTCCTGGTATTATTCTCCTAAAATCTCTTTTTGTTGCAAAAGAAAATTAACAAAAATTCATTTTTTTTCACTCATGCAATCGATTTCTCTTAGAGTGCAATCGATTGCACATAGTGCATTTTGCGCCATTTTTGAAAAACAACATTGTGCAATCGATTTGCACTGTAGTGCAATCGATTGCACAGTGTGAAAATTTGAAAAAAATCAGCATTTTAAACTTGTCAAATTTTGGCTCTAATTTTCCTTCATTTTTGAAATATGTATCATTAATTCAAATTTTAGTGCCAATATTTCATTTTTAAAAAGAATTATCATTAATTCAAATTTTGGCTCTAATATTTGAAAGAATTATCATTAATTCAAATTTTGGCTCCAAGAATCAATTACCAAATTACCACTAATCCCAATCCTAAAACTCTATAAATAGAGCCCTCATTTCATTCAAATTTCAAGCTTTTGATAGCCAAATCCACCTTGCTAAAAAATATCTCAATTCTCTCCATCTACCAAATTCACTCAAAGCTCCATTTTTAAAAAGTTAGTAAGCTTTGCATTGAAGCTTACTAATCTTTGAGCTAAACCTTCATCCAATCACTTTTTCTCCATCAATTCTCTACATCCAAGCTTGGTCAATTGATTCTTGTGGTTGAATTGAAGCAAATTCTTGAAGTTGTTTTGATAATTCTCTAGATCTACCTTTGGTAAGTTGGATAATTCATCTTTCACAATGTGATCTCTTGTTGATCTTTGGATTCGATTCTTTGAGCATTATTTTGTGATTATAATGGTGTTATTTTCTCATAAGTTAATGGAATTTTCGTGCTCAATTGGATCCATGATCATAAGGTGTTTGATGGAAAGTTTGAACAAGAAATTGGTCTTTTAAAATGCTGTTTTTGCTACTGTAACAGTGTGCAATCGATTGCAGTAACTGTGCAATCGATTGCACAGAAGCATTTCACACAATTTTTTGAAAATAACACTGTGTGCAATCGATTGCACAATTACTGCAATCGACTGCACAGGGACAGAATGCACTTTTTGCCTTGTTTTGGGGCAGCTTTGATCCAAAATGCTTTTTCTACTCACTCCTTTTGATTGTTGGTTTGGATTGCAATTTTAAATGTCCAATTTGTTTTTAAACTCAATGAACTTTGTGATGTAGATGAAGTTGGATAAATGTTCATCAATTCAAACCTATCAAAGAGTGAATTATTTAATTCATTCTTGGTGCTTTGGATTAATGATATGTTTAGTACTTTAATCCATCTAGAGGAGTGGTTGAATTTAAAGATAAAAGAATTTTGAAATGGTAATGAAAATTAACTTATCATTCCCCTCCCTCTTCATCTTATCCCTTTCTTCTTTCTTTTTTTGATTGTGCTACATGTTAAGGGATGATGATCTCTATATCATTTATCCAAACATGAAGTACATAGATTGCTATTGACCGGCCTCAAAATAGGTGCAACTTCTACATAAGTCCACTACGATTGCTTAACATAGCGCTAAATTTTGTCCCAATTCGAATAAATGATCATTCGTGGCCCAAACTTATGATTGCAAGCCCAAGTATGTTAATTTGATCTCTTGATCCAATAACCTTGAGATTCATTGTGTGGAGGCTTTGTTCTACCAATCCTCTAATGGATCTACAACACCTTTGGTCAACGCGGATCACTTAAACATCGTTGATCATTACATGTTGCCTTGTGAGAATTCCAAAATGGATGATATACTTGACAAAAAGCAAATGCAACTTGTTGTGTGGAGGCTTTGGTTCTACCAATCCTCTAATGAGTTCCAAATGCAAGTTTCAAGATGGTCATCCAACTAACCACTAATTACTAACAATTAACTTTACTTTACGCTTTTATTTTCATGCTTTATGCACCATTTACTTTTAGCATTTTACATTTCATGCTATTTTCATCTTTGATCACTTGAGCATTTACTTTTATGTCATTTTTATTTTGCTCACTTGAGCATTTACTTTTATGTCATTTTTATTTTGCTCACTTGAGCATTTACTTTTATTTCATTTTTATTTTGCTCACTTGAGCTTTTCTTTATTTTTAAAGACACCTAATAATCAACATAAACCATAAAAATCATTAATGATACTTGAACTACATGGCTACTATCCTTTGCATTATGGATCATGAGACTTTTTCTTGGACTTAGGATTAGAGACCTCGGCATATCTTGGAGACTTTGTGACAATGTATAACATCCCACTTTTGGCCTGAGGCTACTATGTTCCACTTTATTTATGGAAAACAACTTATTACACTGACACTGCTTTTGTATTTGGCATGTTTGATATTCCATGCAGGATATATACATGATGTTGTGAATACTATACATTGCCCATGGGGATCTGTTCATATCTGATAATCTGATTACTTACATCCTTATGGCATAATTTCTGACTTGATTCGTCTACTGATGCCAGCTTGCTTGAAGTTCTCTGGGTTTCTTTTTATTCTTGCTCGGTTGCTATGGATAGTTATCCGTTTGGTATTGCACTATCTCCCTTCTTTCATTTTCATTTTGCATAGTTCTCTAATTGCATGATGGGACCTCCGTTGCTGATATATGTCAGGAGGCCCTATATTTTTTTTTGTTTAATACCTATGTTGTGTTGATCGATGAGTCACTCAATTTAGACATTGATATCACGACTTCGCTCTCATTGCATGCTCCCTATAGGATGTATATTGCTTTTCTTATTTTGTTGTTGATCGATGAGTCACTCAATTTAGACATTGAGATCACGACTTCGCTCTCATTGCATGCTCCCTATATGATGTTTATTGCTTTTCTTCTTTAATTTTTGATCGATGAGTCACTCAATTTAGATATTGAGATCACGACTTCGCTCTCATTGCATGTCCCCTATAGGATAGTTTTGTTAAGTTTCCTTTAGCATGATAATTAAGGTAGGGTTCTCCTTTATCCTCAACCTTAGGATCAACCATTGTATGATAACACTAGGGATAGTGTTATGCTAGTTCCCCTTAGTTGTTTTTTTCCTTTCTTTGCATTTTGCATCTTAAAATAAAAGCTTATTTTCTTGGAAAATCATAAGACACCTCTAATAAACCCAAACCCTTCTTCAAAGTAAAAGATACAAACCAATCTTTGCCATAATATATTGTTATCTTGAAGCCGATGTTTCGCCATCGCACATGTTTGTTATCCTACTTTGATTCTCAATATCATTGTTAGGTGTGATGTTTTGTCATCTATTTTATCGATGCTTCGCCATCTTTTGCCATGATATCTTATTATCTTGAAGTCGATGTTTCGCCATCGCACATGTTTGTTATCCTACTTTGATTCTCAATATCATTGTTAGGTGTGATGTTTTGTCATCTATTTTATCGATGTTTCGCCATCTTTTGCCATGATATCTTGTTATCTTGAAGCCGATGTTTCGCCATCGCACATGTTTGTTATCCTACTTTGATTCTCAATATCATTGTTAGGTGTGATGTTTTGTCATCTATTTTATCGATGTTTCGCCATCTTTTTCCCTGATATCTTGTTATCTTGAAGCCGATGTTTCGCCATCGCACATGTTTGTTATCCTACTTTTATTCTCAATATCATTGTTAAGTGTGATGTTTTGCCATCTATTTTATCGATTTTTCGTCATCTTTTTCCATGATATCTTTGTTTACCTTGAAGCCGATGTTTCTCCATCGCACATGTTTGTTATCCTACTTTGATTCTCAATATCATTGTTAGGTGTGATGTTTTTGTCATCTATTTTATCGATGTTTCGCCATCTTTTGCCCTGATATCTTGTTACCTTGAAGCCGATGTTTCGCCATCGCACATGTTTGTTATCCTACTTTGATTCTCAATATCATTGTTAGGTGTGATATTTTGTCATCTATTTTATCGATGTTTTGCCATCTTTTGCCATGATATCTTGTTATCTTGAAGCCGATGTTTCGCCATCGCACATGTTTGTTATCCTACTTTGATTCTCAATATCATTGTTAGGTGTGATGTTTTGCCATCTATTTTATCGAGGTTTCGTCATCTTTTGCCATGATATCTTTGTTTACCTTGAAGCCTATGTTTCGCCATCGCACATGTTTGTTATCCTACTTTGATTCTCAATATCATTGTTAGGTGTGATGTTTTTGTCATCTATTTTATCGATGTTTCACCATCTTTAGCCATGATATCTTGTTATCTTGAAGCCGATGTTTCGCCATCGCACATGTTTGTTATCCTACTTTGATTCTCAATATCATTGTTAGGTGTGATGTTTTGCCATCTATTTTATCGATGTTTCGTCATCTTTTGCCATGATATCTTTGTTTACCTTGAATCTGATGTTTCGCCATCGCACATGTTTGTTATCCTACTTTGATTCGCAATATCATTGTTAGGTGTGATTGTTTTGTCGTTTGTTTCATTTGATGTTTCGCCATCTTTGACATGTTATCTTGTTATCATTTAGCTGATGCTTTACCATCTCATTTGTTTGTTGTTTTATTTGATGTTTTGCCATCTTGACTATCTTTGTTCGTCTTAACTAAAAAACACAAACCAACCAAAACACTTAAGCCGAACTACGGCTGCTCTGATTCCTTAAAAGAGATACGTAGGCATTGGGATAGGGCCCAACCGAGCACTTCTTTTATTTTCCCTACATTATTTTCTTTTCTTTTGCATACATTCCCTTTTCAGTTTTAAGCCATAGACATAGGATTTGACTACACCCATTTAGATTAGACAACAAGAGTGGATACCGTAGAGTACTACGGGCGTGTGGGGTGCTAACACCTTCCCCTCGCGTAACAGACTCCCTTACCCGATCTCTCGGTCGAAAGGCCGTGATTTCTCCCTTTTCAGGTTTTCTCGATGTTTACCTTTCCCTTTCGGCGGGATAAAAGACGTTCGGTGGAGACTTCATTGATGTTTCATTAACATCCAGATGAGAGGTTCCGGCCGTGTAGTTTTCAGCTGGCGACTACACTGGGGACAGATTGAGCTTTTGCTGGTCCATCCTGGAGTCAATCCTAGCTCTTGTTTGTTTTCTCTTTGGGGTGTTTATTTACCGCTTTGCATATTTATCTGTTTGCATTGCATCCTATGTGCGCTTTATTTTCTACATACTGGTTTTGGCTGGACTGTTTGGTTTCTGGATTTTCTTGGTGGGTGGGTTGTTCCATGAGGTAAAAGGCCTCATACCCAGGCTATGAGTGAATTCCATAGGAGCTAGGAATAGAGTGGCCATGGCAACTATGAAGCGGATGCTTTGTAGACCTGACCATGAGATCCATGACTTTGGAGGTAGTTCGGATAGGTGTTATCGGATGATAATACCGACATTTGAGCTCTCGTACTCTGATTTGGCTTTTAACCTTACCTTGACCTATACTACACCCGTGAGAGGGGCGGGAAAACTTTTCATTACAGGTACAGGTACTGTTGGTGACTTTGTGTTGTGAAGATGATTCAGGTTCCCATGTTAGTTTTGAAGCCTCAAGATTCTCCTTTGATCTTGATGGGTGTTGTTTTGTAATGGTCCAGCCACGATCCAGTGTGAACTTTGATCCAGTCATACTACATCATAGCATATTTATTTCTGAAAAAATAATGTAAAAAAAATATAACTAGCATATGCATGTCATTTTCCAGTGACATTCAAGAGTTTTCTTTCCGTCAGAATGGTTGATTTCCCTACAGTTGAGTCCGCTTCAGTTCAGGTTAAAGAGCTTACCAGGCATACTTTCTCTTATCAGATTCCTACTGTTGATGTGGCCGAGGTGAAGAGGTTGAGTTCTTATCTGAAGGGTGATGTTCTGAGCAACTTCAAAAAAAATTATGGCAACCTGTTACTGGTCCTTAACACTCCAGTTGACCCGATGGCTTTGATCACTCTCTTCCAGTTCTATGATAAAGAATTAAGGTGCTTTACTTTCAAAGATTACCAACTGGTTTCTACCCTAGAAGAGTATGCATACTTGCTTAATATCAGATTGACTGATGAAGTTCCTTTTGTCCAAGTGTCAGAAAAGCCAAAGTTTGAAGTTGTCGCTGAGATTCTTCGTTTGAGTTTGAAAGAGGTGAAAGAAAATTAGAAGTCCAGTGAGGGTATTTCAGGATTTTATTTGGGTTTCTTAGTGAAGAAAGTTGGAGATTGGGAAAAGAAAGGCAATTGGAGTGACTTCAGCTCTTTGTTCGCTCTCATGATATACGGGATTGTCCTCTTCCCTCACAAGAGAAATTTTGTGGATTTGACGGCTATCTGTGTTTTCAAAAACAAGAACCCGATACCGACACTCCTGGAAGACACTCTTTACACCATTCATTCCCGGCACGGAAAAGGTGGTAATGTAAGTTTATGCCATTCGATGTTGTATCAATGGCTTAAGTTGCATCTACCAGTGAGCGGCCCTTTTGTGGATACCAGGCTTTCTCTCTGATGGTCATCAAGGCTTGTTAACCTTACTTCTTTTGATATCCGGTGGAATTATGATATGGGGGAGGTGCGAAGTGTTGTCACTAGTTGCAGAGATTTCCCTAATGTTCCCCTCATAGGAACTAAGGGGTGCATCAACTATAATCTGGTGCTTGCTTATCGTCAATTGGGATATGCAATAGATGGACCGCCAAAGGTTAAGGAGGTGTCTGAATCAGTATATTTCGCTAGGGGAAGTGATCCTGAGATGTTGAGAAAAGTGACAAGTGCTTGGAAAGGCATTCACAGGAAGGATAGAACTACTTTAGGCAAGAAGGTTCATGTTGCTAGAATTTCTTACTTGGAGTGGGTTAAAGCCAGGGTTAAGGTCTTACGGTTACCATTTGCAAGGTCGGCTCCTCTATACGAGCAACCTCCTGCTGTTCTAAGTAGCACGGTGCCTACTGAGATGTTTACCCAGATTCATGTTGAGAATATTCAGCTTCGTGCAAAAGACCGTGAGGCGAGGATGAAACTTTGTTAGGCAGATCAAGAAAGGGCCGACTTAGCTCGTAAACTCAAGGAAGCTCAAAGGGAAACTTTTGATGCAACCGGTTCTAGGAAGAGGTCTCATGCTGAAATGGAAGAAGAATTGAGCAAGATTCAGCGAGAGTGTCAGAAGCTTCAGGCCTCAGAAAATAGCTACAAGAAGAAGATTCAGAACTTGGAAAAATAGCTCAAGGACAAAGACGCTCAGCTTGAGAAGGAAATGAGCCAGAAGCGAGTCGCAAAAGAGAAGTTCCAAGAAGGTAAAATAGTTGTATCTCAACTCTTGAAGGAGAAATCCAGACTGGAAGAGTATTGTCAACACCTTGAAGCGCGCTTAGTTCCGGAAATTTAGTTCCGTTATTTACTTTTGGTGTATTTGGTCACCCCCGGAATTGTTGGAAGGGGCCAATTGATTGTTGTTATTATTCAATTCTCTTTTCTTTATTATTAAGACATGTATTTAGTCGTTTGTCATTTTTACTCTTAATTGTCCGAAGACATTTAGACGGCGTTTCTTTGTTTGTAAATAATTGAAGTGTTCATATTTTTATCCTTTCTATTTTTTTTTATTGTATGGTTGCACGCCGTGACTGATGAATAAAAGGACTCTTGGATACTTGGAAATGACAAACATATCATGCACATCATGCATTTCATAACATTACAGGTTATCTCAAGAAGGTTTTCTTATTCTTCTGCTTTTCTTATTCAGAATTCAAGACGACTACTCATCGATATTCCACCAGAACCAACTTGCCAAGACAGATGGAACAGGTTCAAGTTGAACTCGCTGAAATGAGGGCTCAGATGGCTACTCAGATGACTCAGTTCATGGAGATCATCACCAATGTGAATCGCCGACAGGAAGAGCTTGATGCTATTATCAACAACCAACGCCGCCATCCAGGGGATGTTGGAAACCAAGGGCTTTATCAGGATATCTCTGTAGGAATGGGGGACGTACAAGATCAGCTAGTTGCAAATTTTCACGGGATGCCGGGAAATCCTTTTGTGCGCAATGTAGGGAAGTTTCCTCCATCTCCTGGACCCCGTCTTGTGGGGAACAGGAGAGTTACTCAGGGTGGTCTAAGGAATTATCAGGATCAGGATTTTGACTTTGACCAGGATGAAGATCGGTTTTCTGTGCGGCGTTCAGAGCCGGGGATTCAGATTGAGAATATGAAGTATCGTTTGTTGGAAGAGAGCCTGAAGGCTGTGGAAGGGCAAGGAATCCTTGGTATGGATGCTAATGATCTCGGGTTGGTGTCTGGGGTGAAGGTCCCTCCGAAATTCAAGCCTCCTACTTTTGAAAAGTACAATGGAGCATCATGTCCTATTATCCATGCAACTGCTTATTTCCAGAAGATGTCAGTACATACTGAGGATCAAGGGCTTTTGATTCACTTTTTCCAGGATAGCCTGTCTGGGGCATCCTTGGAATGGTACATAAAGCTGGAGAAAGCTCATGTTCGCTGTTGGAATGATCTTGCTCGGGCTTTTGTCAAACATTATCAGTACAATATGGATATGGCACCTAATCGCACTCAGTTACAAAATATGTCGCAAGTACCAAAAGAATCTTTCAAGGAATACGCTCAGAGGTGGCGTGAGTTGGCTGCGAGAGTTCAACCTCCACTCATGGAGAGATAACTCATTGATATGTTTATGAGTACCCTGCAAGGGCCTTTCTATGAGCACATGATAGGAAGCACTTCGGCAGGATTTGCAGACTTAGTCACGGCTGGTGAAAGAATTGAAGTGGGTTTGAAACTGGGAAGGATTCAGGTTGGAGGTTCTAGCAGCTCGTCAGGGGGCAGTAAGAAACCATTCAACAATTACCCTAAGAAAAGGGAAGGCGACGCAAGCGCGGTTTACTCCCATAGAGGACGAAGAGAGGACCGTCAGCATCAACAAATCAATGTTGTTTCTATTCCTGTTAATGCTCCTCTGCAGCAGAGACCAAATGTAGTGCCTCAACAAGGAAGGCAGCAAGATGCTCCCTATCAGTATAATAACCAGCAGCAGAGACAACCCAGAAAATTCGACCCCTTGCCGGTGACTCTTACTAAAGTGCTCCACCATCTGCTTGAGTTGAAGTTGATCGGTTTGAGAAATATGCCACCGCCAGCTGCGAGACTCCCTGTTAATTATGATGCTAATGCAAGATGCGAATTCCATTCAGGAAGAGTTGGTCATTCTACTGAAAATTGTTTTGCGTTGAAGTGTAAAGTACAAGATTTGTTGGATGCAAAGGCGATTGAGTTTACTCCAGTGACCGGTCTAAATGTTACTCAAAACCCAATGCCAAGGCATGGGGGGGGTGTTGTTAACATGATTAATGATAATGGTGAAATGTTAAATTTAATCATGGATGTGGAACAAGTAACTACTCCGTTGAAATGTGTTAAGAGGTATTTGCTTGACTATTCTGTTTTCCCGGGTTGTACTTCTGAGTGTGTCAAGTGTAAAAAGCAACAGAAGGGTTGTGATGATTTAAAAGCAGGTATCCAGTTGTTGATAAGAGAGGGCTCCTTGCAATTTGATAGAAGACCGAGCTACCGCAAGATTATTGAAGAAGATGTTACTGTGATATATATTCCTTACACCCCTGCGCGCATTCCTGCCCCTTCGAGGGCACCCCCTCTGATGATTACGGTACTTGGTCCTATGCCGTATACTAGTGAGAAGGTTGCCCCGTGGCATTATGGTGCCAATGTTTATTACCATGGGGTAAAGCAGGAGGTTAATGCTCGTTTGTCTGAGAAATAACATGCTGAAGGTGATGAAGAGGAAGTCCATAACTTTTCTTGTGTGGGTCGAATGACTAGAAGCGGGAGAGTATTTGGTCCTTCCAATGTGCAAGATGTGGAAGATGCTTCTGCAAGAGAAAAAGGGAAACAACAGGTAATGATTGGAAATCCAAGGGTTATGCCAGCCAATGTGACTCAACCGATTCTGATACTGGAAGCTTCTTCAGTTCCCAATGAGGTTGAAGAGTTGATGCGAATTATCAGAAAGAGTGATTATAGCATAATTGATAATTTGAGCCATACTCCGTCCAAGATGTCTATCTTATCCCTGTTGATTTATTCAGAACTTCACAAAAATTCTTTGATGAAGTTGTTGAAGAATGCGTTCATGCCACATGAGATAACAGTCAATCAGTTTGAAAATGTTTGTGCCAATATATCTGCCGGGAATGGTTTTGGCTTCACCGATTTTGATTTTCCTCCAGAGGGACCAGACCATAGTAAAGCGTTACATATTTCGATGGAGTGCAGAGGCACTACTTTATCTCGGGTTTTGGTAGACACAGGATCATCTTTAAATGTATTGCCCAAGTCAGCATTGATGAAGATTGATTATTCTGGGCTGGAGTTGCGCCCAAGCGACTTGGTGGTGAGAGTGTTTGATGGGTCTCGAAGATCAGTGTTTGGGGAAGTGGAGTTACCAATTAAGGTTAGTCCTCGTACCTTCACGGCCACGTTTTTTGTGATGGATATACAGCCAGCATACTGTTGCTTGTTGGGAAGGCTGTGGATTCATAGATCAAGACCAGTCACTTCTACTCTTCATCAAAAACTCAAGTAACCTGCAGAGGTAAAGGTGATAACTGTATGCGGCGAAGAAGAGTACATCGTGAGTCATTTGACATCATTCCGCTATGTTGAAGTTGAAGGCGAAATTCATGAAACTCCGTTTTAGGCATTTGAGACAGTTCATGTTGTCAATATTCCTCCTCCATAGCAGAAAAAGAAATCGGAAACTGTTATGTCTTCCCTCAAAGATGCGAAGGCTGTAGTGGAAGGTGGTAACCCTGAGGGTTGGGGTCAGGTGCTGGACATTACTCCGAAGCTTGATAGATTTGGTCTTGGTTTTAGCCCATGTCAGCAAAGTGCAGCTCCCAGAGCATCCGGTTTATCTACTCCTGTGAAGTTTTCCCATCCTTGGGCTACTCAAGAAGGACACGCCAATACAGTTGGCGATGATAGGGCTGATGGCTACAATGTTGAAGATTGGATTCGTCCGAGTATTCTAGGCCAGACACTCAACAATTGGACTTATGTGGATGTTATCCAAGTTTCAAGCGCTGAGGAGTAATTTTCTTGTTTCTTTTATTATCATATCATAATTCCTACACTTTGCCCAGGGCGTAGTGAATCATTTGTGTAGGGCCACCATGTTTATTTTGCAAGTTTATCATGAAATAAAGGACGTTTTTGCATTCAAAATCTTGTTTCTTTTTTTCTTTTTTTTCTTTTAAAATGGAAATGTTTCTCTTTCCACACACAGTCACTAAAAATGCAAAAAAATGTCATTCATGCAGATGCACTTCCACCCCAGATTCTATTGATAACGACTTTGCTATGGCTCATTATGACTTAGATACTCCTATTTATCAAGCTGAAGAGGAAGCATATGAGGATTGTGATCTTCCTGAGGAATTAGCAAGACTGTTGAAACAAGAGGAGAGGGTTATCCAGCCAAATCAGGATTCAGTTGAGGTGGTGAATATTGGTACAGAAGAGGTAAGAACAGAAGTCAAGATAGGGGCCGATCTCAAAGACGGAGTAAAAGCCAGATTGATTGAGCTACTCCGTAAGTATTCTGATATCTTCGCCTGGTCTTATGAGGATATGCCTGGATTGGATACAGACATAGTGATGCATCGACTACCTCTCATAGAAGGTTGTTCTCATGTCAAGCAGAAGCTCTGAAGAACTCATCCTGAGATGTCCAAGAAGATCAAGGAAGAGGTCCAGAAGCAGTTAGACGCAAATTTCTTAAAGGTTGTCAATTATTCACCATGGATCGCAAATATTGTGCCTGTGCCCAAGAAAGATGGTAAAGTCAGGATGTGCATGGATTATAGGGATTTGAACAGGGCCAGCCCTAAAGACGATTTCCCTCTTCCGCATATTGATGTGTTGGTTGATAATATTGCTCATTCCAAGGTGTTCTCGTTCATGGATGGTTTTTTGGGTTATAACCAAATTAAGATGGCTCCGGAGGATACGGAGAAGACAACATTCATCACGCCTTAGGGAACCTTCTGTTATAAAGTGATGTCGTTTGGTTTGAAAAATGTTGGGGCAACATATCAGCGCGCCATGGTCACTCTCTTTCATGATTTGATTCACAAAGAGATTGAGGTATATGTAGACGATATGATTGCTAAGTCCGACACGGAAGAGGAACATCTTGTTCATATGGATAAATTGTTCGAGAGACTAAGGCAGTTCTTGCTAAGGTTGAATCCGAATAAGTGAACCTTCGGGGTGAGATCCGACAAGCTTTTGGGCTTTATTGTAAGTGATAAAGGTATCGAGGTGGACCCGGCCAAAGTCAAAGCGATACAGGAAATGCCTGAACCTAGGACAGAGAAGGAAGTACGTGGTTTCTTGCGGAGGTTAAACTATATTTCCATATTTATTTCTCATCTCACAGCCACCTGCGAACCTATGTTCAAGTTGTTGAAGAAAAGTCAGACAGTGAAATGGAATGAGGATTGCCAGAAGGCCTTTGACAAGATAAAGGAATATTTGCAAGAACCTCCAATACTCATGCCGCCAGTGGAAGGAAGGCCATTAATCATGTACTTAACTGTGTTGGAGACCTCAATGGGTTGTGTCCTCGGTTAGCACGACGAGACAGGGAAGAAAGAGCAGGCCATTTACTACTTGAGTAAGAAGTTTACGGAATGCGAGTGAAGGTACTCATTGCTAGAAAAGACTTATGGTGCACTCGCCTGGGCCGCTAAACGTTTGAGGCAATATATGTTAACTCACACCACCTACTTGATATCCAAAATGGATCTTATCAAGTACATTTTTGAGAAGCCAGCTCTTACAGGTAGGGTAGCCCGTTGGCAGATGATACTCACTGAATATGATATCCAATACACTACTAAAAAAGCAATTAAGGGTAGTGTATTGGCTGACCATCTTGCTCATCAGCCCATGATTGATTATGAACCGATGAAGTTTGATTTTCCAGATGAGGAAATTGTGTATATTCGGGATTGTAACATACCAGACCCAGGCGGAGGACTCGAGTCGGGATCATGTTGGACGCTTGTTTTTGATGGTGCCTCTAATGCCATGGGCAACGGCGTTGGGGCTGTTATCACTTCCCCTGAGGGATACCACATTCCTTTCACGGCTCATATTTGTTTCAATTACACTAATAACATGGCCGAATATGAGGCTTGCATTTATGGCATTGAAGCAGCAATCGACCTGCGCATCAAATTCTTGAAAGTTTACGGGGATTCTAATCTCGTTATCAGCCAGATCAATGGAGATTGGGAGACTCGCCATCAGAACCTAATTCCATATCGTGAGCATGTTATGAAGCTGATTTCGTACTTCGAAGAGATCACGTTTGAACACATTCCCAGAGAAGAAAACAATCTAGTTGATGCACTAGCAACTTTGTCCTCCATGTTCAAGGTTAAGTGGGCTAATGAGGCACCTTCCATTACTATGAGGAGTTTGAGCGAGCCAGCTTTCTGTTTTTAGGCCAGTTTAGAGCCAGACGGTAATCCTTGGTTTTATGATGTTAAGCAATATCTTGAGAGGCAAGAGTACCCTGAATGGGCATCCGTCACAGATAAGAAGTTCTTGAGAAGGTTTTCAGCCAAGTTCTTTCTCAGTAGTGGTGTGTTGTACAGAAGGCATCATGATGGTCTACTGCTCAGATGTGTTGACAAGAAAGAAGCGGCTAGAATCATTGAAGAGTTACATGAAGGTGATTTCGGGACCCATTCCAATGGGCACACCATGGCTAAAAAGATCTTGAGAGAAGGTTATTATTGGTCCACCATGGAGACTGACTGTTACAATCATGCACGGGTTTTTCACAAATGTCAAGTCTATGCTGATAAGGTGCATGTGCCGTTAGTGCCTTTGAATGTCTTGACCTCCCCTTGGCCGTTTGCGATGTGGGGAATTGATATGATCGACAAAATTGAACCGAATGCGTCAAATGGGCACCGTTTCATTCTGGTTGCCATCGATTATTTTACCAAATGGGTCGAAGCAGCATCCTATGCCAATGTCACCAAGCAAGTGGTAACTCGGTTCATTAAGCATAACATTATCTGTCGCTACGGGGTGCCTGAAAAGATCATTATTGATAATGGGTCTAACTTGAACAACAATATGATGAAGGAGCTTTGTGAGTCCTTCAAAATTAAGCATCATAATTCTTCCCCATATAGACCAAAGATGAACGACGCTGTCGAAGCGGCCAATAAAAATATCAAGAAAATTATGCAGAAAATGGTGGTGACCTATAAAGATTGGCATGAGATGCTGCCTTTCGCCTTGCATGGTTATCGCACCATGGTGTGTACTTCGACTGGGGCAACCCCATTTTCATTGGTATACGGCATGGAAGCGGTACTGCCGGTAGAAGTCGAGATCCCCTCTCTTAAGGTCATGAGAGATGTTGAGCTGGATGAAAGTGAATGGGTGCAGAATCGGCTGGATCAGCTGGAACTCATTGATGAAAAGAGATTGACGGCCGTTTGCCACCGTCAGGTATATCAGCAAAGGATGAGAAAAGCTTTCGATAAAAGGGTGCGACCTCAGTGTTACAAACCCGGCGACCTTGTGCTCAAAAGGATAATTCTTCCCCAGGGAGATCCCAGGGGCAAGTGGGTTCTGACTTACGAGGGTCCTTTCGTGGTCCGAAAAGTTTTCTCTGGAGGGGCGATGATGCTCACGACTATGGATGGAGAGTACTTCCCTCTCCCTGTGAATGCTGACGTAGTTAAAAAATACTTTACATAAAAATAAAAAATAAAAAAAATAATAAAAACCCGCTAAACTGAAAACCCAAAAGGGCGGTTTAGGCAAAAAGAGGGTGTCCTGATGAATCGAAAACCCGAAAGGGCGATTCAGGCAAAAGTTAGGGACTTAAAGCAAATAACTACGCTCAGCATGGGATCCTTTGTTTCTTTCCTCCACTCTTTCACCTGACATAAGCTCGAGGCTAATCTAAGTTTGATCTATCGGAAAGCAGGAAGATGAGAGTCATCAGAGTCATAGCAAAGTGGGGACTCGATGGATATTCACATTCACATTGCCATTTGTAAACACTTGCTTGTTTTAATTTTGAAATTATTTGTTCCAAATGTAAATGGCTTTTTCACAGGATGATCTCTCAAAATCAATAAAATATCTTCTTTCAAGTATGCGTATGCATTTCTTTGCTTCCTTTTACTATTTTGTTTGAAAAAACGTCCAATATTTTTTATAAACATGTGCATATAAACTTCGTGGCCCTTACATAGATATGATAATCTAAGTCACGATTGGTTGATCGCTTGAAATACGGATAACAAACGCAATATCCACTGCGCAAGGAGCATGTTTGTTTCTCTGTTTGATGGACTTCTCTTTCACTTTACTGGAGGGTGTCGTGCCGTTTTGTTTCACAATTCTGTGTTGTCGGTAAAGGTCATGAGTCATGGTAAATATCAAGGTCGGCAGGACCGGTGAACCGGGATAGAGATGCTGCTTCCCCATAATGGCTTTTATTACATTTCTTTGCTGCACTTTCATGTCTCATCTTGATTGATTGTTTTAGCATTGTCTGCATATAGGATTTTGTTTATAGCAGAATGTCAGCCTTGTTGCATTGAATGTTTTTGCATTGAAAGAATTTTTCATAAAAAATCACTTTTCAATTGTTTTTCAGGCATTTTGATACCAGTTGTGCCAATTCTTTTGCTTAGCCAAAAGTTTGGAGGAAGGAGTTTAGCTAAAAATACAATGACTGTAGTGGTATGCTTTTGAGTAGAACCATGATAACGATGTACAGGCATTGTTTCAATCCCCAAACACCGGAGATATAAGGGAGTTAGACCCTCGTTAACCCCTCTGAGCCTTCGAAGTAGGAGTTTCTTTTTTGTTCAAAAAAATAATAAAACAAAACCTTTTAACCAGGGGCAGGGTAGATGTTCAGTTGATTTGCCTAAGCATTCAAATTTCAGAAGGAATGTCCCATCTGAGGATCACTACATTTTATCTTTCACATCATGAGATAAAAAAAAAAGAGATGTGTGTCTGAACCACGATGTTCATCTCCTCACAAAATCCTAAGGTCGAGATCGAACCGATACAATAATGGCTATCCCTCACCGACCAAGGAATGAGGCATCTGTTTTCGAAAAAAAAGTCCAAAAGTCATGCTGACTTGTTTAAGGTGAAAAGCATGAATAAAAAAAGAAGGAAACAAAAAGCCCCGCTAAGTCGAAACTTGAAAACAAGTCACTTAGGCAAAAGTTAGGGCATACCGCTGGACTCCCAAAAATGGAAATTCAAGAGATTTTTGTCCAGGGAAATTAGGGAAAAGAGCCTAAAAGGCCAAAAGATTATCCAATAAAATTTTCATCAAAAGAAGAGGAACAATAAAAGCAGCAAAAGTTAAGCGACAATCATGTTGGAGAATTTGTCGTGACCACTCAACCGTTACAAAACCTTTTGAAAGACGAATGCTTGTGATAAGTCAGCTGAACTTAGGACAGGAGGATATCACGAAGGGGTTGGGAACCAAATAACTTGAGCCATGAAAACTTTTCTTTTTCAAAAGAACCTTGAACCAGGCCACATTACAACCTTTGAAAGTCCTAACTGAAACGAGGGTTTAACTCGAAAGCATACTGCAACGGGATAGTATTTCCTAAACTCTCTGAATATGTGTTGCATGGCCGTGTTGGTATCTTGTCACTCGTATCTTGACTTGTTTCTCAAAATAAGAAGAAAAGTTTTCAAACCTTTTTGCACTCTAGCCAGTGATTCGTTCACAACGGAGATGCGACATTTTTGTTAAAATTTTCAACTTCAAGGCTTAAATAATCATCGCATCAGGTCTTTCGTTCTCAAAATAAACATCTTCCTGCATGCAAAACATTTGTTTGACATCAAAAGAGAGTTTACACATTGAACACCTATAAAGAGCTTAATGATTGTCAAGAAGGGAAATTCAATTTTTTCCTCTGCTAGACAGGACCCATGTATGTTCAGGATTTTTCTTATCCTCAGTTGAGTTTCGTATTCCCAGTGGAGTTTCTTATCCCCAGGGAAGTTTCTTATCCCCAGTGGAGTGTCGTACTCCCAGCAAAGTTTCGTTTCCCCAGTGAAATTTCCTATCCCCGATGAAGTTTCGTTTCTACAGCAAATTTTGTTACCCCAGGAATCTTCTTTTAAAAGCCTTGCTCCAAGACATCAAGTTTGGATGTGTCGCCTATCCTCAATGGAGTCGTTAAGTCGGGAGCCCTTGCTTCGACCTCTCATTTCCCAGCCGATCTGTTGATCAGGGCATCCTTTGTTAAGGGTCTGCTTTTATTCCCCAGTAAGGTCTTGTTACCATGTGACTATCTACAGGATTCGTCCTTTGGTTGCATTCCAAGAGAATATCTCTCCAGCAAGATAATCTTCAACGAGGTTCTATCTCTCCAGTGAAGTTCCACCTCTTCAACAGGGTTCTGTATCCCCGGTGAAGTCCCGTATACTCAGCAGAACTTTGTTCCCCCAGCAAAGGTTTTCACCCCTCACGTCGGGTTTGTTGTCTTGGTGTCGTCCATAACACAGCTGCGCACCGTCTTTTCCAGAGATTACAATCTTGCCCTGATCTTCTCCCTCAATGTCTAATCTTCTCTAGAAGCTACAGTGTCGACCTGATTTTCCCCGGAGTTTGCAATTTATTTTTGCAGCTCCCCTCAATGTTTGTGGCCTGTTTTTGCTGGTTGCTCGTTTGTTATTCCCCGCGAAGCTTCATTTCTTCAGGGTTCCCTCTCTAGTGGTTCCCCATATTTTCTCCTCTCCTTTGGATTTTGCAATTTATTTTTGCAAGTCATGTCAGATCCTGACTTCTTGGTTATTGGCTTCTCAATTGGCCATTCCCCAGTGGAACTTTTAAACATGCATCATTACATTTGCATCTACCAAAACGCGCAGCATTTCCATTATATGGAGCATTGCGCTATAAAAAATAATTCAAACATGCATCGGAACATAAGCCATTTTTATTTCCGTCATCACCAATAATTCTGCTAATACTTCGGATTAAATCCCCAGCGAGGTCTTTGTCCTCATTATCTCAGTTTCCTCCCCATACCAATATCCATTTGATGTCAATCTTTTATTTGTTTGAGTGTCTACTCTTGACTGTAGTTCAGTTTCGCCCTGGCGCGGTTCATTCCAATGTCTATTGATGCACCTTTCGAATACCAGTTTCGTCTTGATATTCGCTTTCAGCAGGTTTTTAGGTGTACGCCCTAATCTCCTTGCTTTGGGTTGAGCTCAGAGTTTCGTCTCCTCACCTTGCGCGTGAAATCCAGTTTTGTCCTGGTACTCATCTAGTTTAGTGTCGCCTAACTAGTTATTGAGTCGAGTTTCGTCTCGTTTTTGCTTCCGTACCTTGGACCCTTTGACGGTGTTCATTTACCGAGTGCAATGTTCGTACTGCGTCCCTGGTTTGAAATCAGTCTCTTTTGTTCCTTGGATTCTTCTATCAGTTTTCGTCACTGTTTATCCATTGACCTGAGACCAGCAGGTGCTCTAAGAAACGTGCACTCTCATCACTTTGCTGTGGGTCGAGTTTCGCCTCATTACCCGTGTGTGAAATCCAGTTTCGTCCTGGTACTCATATGGTTTAGTTTCGTCTAACTAGTTATTGAGTCGAGTTTTGTCTCGCTTTTGTTCCTCATTTCTGAGATTCTTTCAGTTCCTTCATACTGTCTATCTTAGTTGAGATTAGCAAGTGCTCCTAGAATCGCGCACTCTAGCCACTTTTGCTTTGGGTCGAGCTCAGAGTTTCGTCTCCTCACCCGCGTACGTTTTCTTTTTCAGAGCTTAGTTTCGCCTATACTCTGTGGTTTGAGTTTTGTCTCGTCCCTTTTTGAAGCCCAGTTTTGCCCTGGCGCATCTGTCCGGAGGTTTAGTCGCGTCTACTCTTCTTTGTTTTTGTTCTGTTTCAACCTGCATTACAGCTTCATTCTGACGCACATCTTGGGAGTTTTCTGTTTCTGTTTCTTTTTTCTTCAAGAGTGTAAATTTTCGGGTTCTTTCGTATTCAAACATCTTCAACCTTGTACGCTCGAAAATTTGTCACTTTTCTCACTTGTCATGTTGAAGATATTTGAATAGGGGCAGTTGTTGCATCCCAAAATTTATCCTCTTGATTTTGGCTTATGTTTCATCATGAATATCATATTGCAATACATTCATACATTGTGATGGGATCAAAGCACTTTGGTTATCAAGTCTTCCTTAAGCTTTGAAGGTTGGTTGCTTTGACAAGTTGCTCAAGTATAACCTTGTCATTTGAACCTCTGGATCTTTCGAGCTCAGAATTAATTGCGTATCTCAAGATGTTTCATCCATCTCTTTGGATCTTCAGAGGATTGGAGTTTGTGTTTGATTATAAGAGGGAATCATCCCTTTGATTCACCAGTCAAATTAGGGTTTTGAAGCTTGATCAGCTATCTCCAAGCACTTTAGTTGTGTATTTTGTATATATGTTGTTGACTAACTTCTAATCAAAATACAAAAAAAAATATTTGTCTTTTTCTTTGCATATTTATGTTTTGTAGGTACCAAGTCGAAGCATCTGACAAATAAAGGTTCCTGGTATTATTCTCCTAAAATCTCTTTTTGTTGCAAAAGAAAATTAACAAAAATTCATTTTTTTCACTGATGCAATCGATTGCTCTTAGAGTGCAATCGATTGCATATAGTGCATTTTGGGCCATTTTTGAAAATAAAACATTGTGCAATCGATTTGCACTGTAGTGCAATCGATTGCACAGTGTGAAAATTTGAAAAAATCAGCATTTTAAACTTGTCAAATTTTGGCTCCAATTTTCCTTCATTTTTGAAATATGTATCATTAATTCAAATTTTAGTGCCAATATTTCATTTTTAAAAAGAATTATCATTAATTCAAATTTTGGCTCTAATATTTGAAAGAATTATCATTAATTCAAATTTTGGCTCTAATATTTGAAAGAATTATCATTAATTCAAATTTTGGCTCCAAGAATCAATTACCAAATTACCACTAATCCCAATCCTAAAACTCTATAAATAGAGCCCTCATTTCATTCAAATTTCAAGCTTTTGATAGCCAAATCCACCTTGCTAAAAAATCTCTCAATTCTCTCCATCTACCAAATTCACTCAAAGCTCCATTTTTAAAAAGTTAGTAAGCTTTGCATTGAAGCTTACTAATCTTTGAGCTAAACCTTCATCCAAACACTTTTTCTCCATCAATTCTCTACATCCAAGCTTGGTCAATTGATTCTTGTGGTTGAATTGAAGCAAATTCTTGAAGTTGTTTTGATAATTCTCTAGATCTACCTTTGGTAAGTTGGATAATTCATCTTTCACAATGTGATCTCTTGTTGATCTTTGGGTTCGATTCTTTGAGAATTATTTTGTGATTCCAATGGTGTTATTTTCTCATAATTTGATGTAATTTTCGTGCTCAATTGGATCCATGATCATAAGGTGTTTGATGGAAAGTTTGAACAAGAAATTGGCCTTTTAAAATGTTTTTTTTACTACTGTAACAGTGTGCAATCGATTGCAGTAACTGTGCAATCGATTGCACAGAAGCGTTTCACACAATTTTTTTGAAAATAACACTGTGTGCAATCGATTGCACAGTTACTGCAATCGACTGCACAGGGACAGAATGCACTTTTTTTCCTTGTTTTGGGGCAGCTTTGATCCAAAATGCTTTTTCTACTCACTCCTTTTGATTGTTGGTTTGGATTGCAATTTTAAATGTCCAATTTGTTTTTAAACTCAATGAACTTTGTGATGTAGATGAAGTTGGATAAATGTTCATCAATTCAAATCTATCAAAGAGTTAATTATTTAATTCATTCTTGGTGCTTTGGATTAATGATATGTTTAGTACTTTAATCCATCTAGAGGAGTGGTTGAATTTAAAGATGAAAGAATTTTGAAATGGTAATCCAAATTAACTTATCATTCCCCTCCCTCTTCATCTTATCCCTTTCTTCTTTTTCTTTTTTTTTTATTGTGCTACATGTTAAGGGATGATGATCTCTATATCATTTATCCAAACATAAAGTACATATATTGTTATTGACCGGCCTCAAAATAGGTGCGACTTCTACATAAGTCCACTTACGATTGCTTAACATAGCGCTAAATTTTGTCCTGATTCGAATAAATGATCATTCGTGGCCCAAATTTATGATTGCAAGCCCAAGTATGTTAATTTGATCTCTTTGATCCAATAACCTTGAGATTCATTGTGTGGAGGCTTTGGTTCTACCAATCCTCTAATGGATCTACAACACCTTTGGTCAACGCGGATCACTTAAACATCGTTGATCATTACATGTTGCCTTGTGAGAATTCCAAAATGGATGATATACTTTACAAAAATCAAATGCAACTTGTTGTGTGGAGGCTTTGGTTCTACCAATCCTCTAATGAGTTCCAAATTCAAGTTTCAAGATGGTCATTCAACTAACAACAAATTACTAACAATTAACTTTACTTTACGCTTTTATTTTCGTGTTTTATGTACCATTTACTTTTATCATTTTACATTTCATGTTATTTTCATCTTTGCTCACTTGAGCATTTACTTTTATGTCATTTTTATTTTTCTCACTTGAGCATTTACTTTTATGTCATTTTTATTTTGCTCACTTGAGCATTTACTTTTATGTCATTTTTATTTTGCTCACTTGAGCTTTTCTTTATTTTTAAAGACACCTAATAATCAACATAAACCATAAAAATCATTAATGATACTTGGACTACATGGTTACTATCCTTTGCATTATGGAGCATGAAACTTTTTCTTGGACTTAGGATTAGAGACCTCGACATATCTTGGAGACTTTGTGACAATGTATAACATCCCACTTTTGGCCTGAGGCTACTATGTTCCACTTTATTTGTGGAACACAACTTATTACACCGACACTGCTTTTGTATTTGGCATGTTTGATATTCCATGCAGGATATATACATGATATTGTGAATACTATACATTGCCCATGGGGATCTGTTCATATCTGATAATCTCATTACTTACATCCTTATGGCGTAATTTCTGACTTGATTCGTCTACTGATGCCATCTTGCTTGAAGTTCTCTGGGTTTCTTTTTATTCTTGCTCGGTTGTTACGGAGAGTTATCCTTTTGGTATTGCACTATATCCCTTCTTTCATTTTCATTTTGCATAGTTCTCAAATTGCATGATGGGACCTCCGTTGCTGATATATGTCAGGAGGCCTTCTGTTTTTTTTGTTTAATACCTATGTTGTGTTGATCGATGAGTCACTCAATTTAGACATTGAGATCACGACTTCGCTCTCATTGCATGCTCCCTATAGGATGTTTATTGCTTTTCTTCTTTTGTTGTTGATCGATGAGTCACTCAATTTAGAAATTGAGATCACGACTTCGCTCTCATTGCATGCTCCCTATAGGATGTTTATTGCTTTTCTTCTTTAATTGTTGATCGATGAGTCACTCAATTTAGATATTGATATCACGACTTTGCTCTCATTGCATGTCCCCTATAGGATAGTTTTGTTAAGCTTCCTTTAACATGATAATTAAGGTAGGGTTCTCCTTTATCCTCAACCTTAGGATCAACCATTTTATGATAACACTAGGGATAGTGCTTGGCTAGTTCCCCTTAGTTGTTTTTTTCCTTTCTTTGCATTTTGCATCTTAAAACAAAAGCTTGTTTTCTTGGAAAATCATAAGACACCTCTAATAAACCCAAACCCTTCTTCAAAGTAAAAGATACAAACCAATCTTTGCCATAATATCTTGTTATCTTGAAGCCGATGTTTCGCCATCTCACATGTTTGTTATCCTACTTTGATTCTCAATATCATTGTTAGGTGTGATGTTTTGTCATCTATTTTATCGATGTTTCGCCATCTTTTGCCATGATATCTTGTTATCTTGAAGCCGATGTTTCGCCATCGCACATGTTTGTTATCCTACTTTGATTCTCAATATCATTGTTAGGTGTGATGTTTTGTCATCTATTTTATTGATGTTTCGCCATCTTTTGCCATGATATCTTGTTATCTTGAAGTCGATGTTTCTCCATCGCACATGTTTGTTATCCTACTTTGATTCTCAATATCATTGTTAGGTATGATGTTTTGTCATCTATTTTATCAATGTTTCGCCATCTTTTGCCATGATATCTTGTTATCTTGAAGCCGATGTTTCACCGTCGCACATGTTTGTTATCCTACTTTGATTCTCAATATCATTGTTAGGTGTGATGTTTTGTCATCTATTTTATCGATGTTTCTCCATCTTTTGCCCTTATATCTTGTTATCTTGAAGCCGATGTTTCGCCATCGCACATGTTTGTTATCCTACTTTGATTCTTAATATGATTGTTAGGTGTGATGTTTTGCCATCTATTTTATCGATGTTTCGTCATCTTTTGCCATGATATCTTTGTTTACCTTGAAGCCGATGTTTCTCCATCGCACATGTTTGTTATCCTACTTTGATTCTCAATATCATTGTTAGGTGTGATGTTTTTGTCATCTATTTTATCGATGTTTCGCCATCTTTTTCCCTGATATCTTGTTACCTTGAAGCCGATGTTTCGCCATCGCACATGTTTGTTATCCTACTATGATTCTCAATATCATTGTTAGGTGTGATGTTTTGTCATTTATTTTATCGATGTTTCGCCATCTTTTGCCATGATATCTTGTTATCTTGAAGCCGATGTTTCGCCATCGCACATGTTTGTTATCCTACTTTGATTCTTAATATCATTGTTAGGTGTGATGTTTTGCCATCTATTTTATCGATGTTTCGTCATCTTTTGCCATGATATCTTTGTTTACCTTGAAGCCGATGTTTCGCCATCGCACATGTTTGTTATCCTACTTTGATTCTCAATATCATTGTTAGGTGTGATGTTTTTGTCATCTATTTTATCGATGTTTCGCCATCTTTTGCCCTGATATCTTGTTATCTTGAAGCCGATGTTTCTCCATTGCACATGTTTGTTATCCTACTTTGATTCTCAATATCATTGTTAGGTGTGATGTTTTGCCATCTATTTTATCGATGTTTCGTCATATTTTGCCATGATATCTTTGTTTACCTTGAAGCCGATGTTTCGCCATCGCACATGTTAGTTATCCTACTTTGATTCGCAATATCATTGTTAGGTGTGATTGTTTTGTCGTTTGTTTCATTTGATGTTTCGCCATCTTTGACATGTTATCTTGTTATCATTTAGCTGATGCTTTACCATCTCATTTGTTTGTTTTTTTATTTGATGTTTTTCCATCTTGACTATCTTTGTTCGTCTTAACTAAATAACACAAACCAACCAAAACACTTAAGCCGAACTACGGCTGCTCTGATTCCTTAAAAGGGATACGTAGGCATTGGGGTAGGGCCCAACCGAGCACTTCTTTTATTTTCCCTACATTATTTTCTTTTCTTTTGCATACATTCCCTTTTCAGTTTTAAGCCATAGACATAGGATTTGACCACACCCATTTAGATTAGACAACAAGAGTGGATATCGTAGAGTACTACGGGCGTGTGGGGTGCTAACACCTTCCCCTCGTGTAACAGACTCCCTTACCCGATCTCTCGGTCGAAAGACCGTGATTTCTCCCTTTTCAGGTTTTCTCGATGTTTACCTTTCCCTTTCGGCGGGATAAAAGACGTTCGGTGGCGACTTCATTGATGTTTCATTAACATCCAGATGAGAGGTTTCGGCCGCGTAGTTTTCAGTTACGAATTTTACAAGTTTTTGAAAAATGTTGTCAGCTTCAAGAAATCGATTACCCCAAAATGGAAAATCGATTTCCACACTCCAGTAGCGTCTTTTGAAAATATTGAACTAGAAATAGATTTCCCAAAAAGGCGTAATCATTTCCACTATCCAGAATCAGTTTTTCTGTTATTTTAAATACGAAAATCACTTTTCTCACCTATCCAAACAACCCCAAACATCATAGAAGGCACAATTTGAGATTCCAACTTCAGTATACCACAACACACATTATTCACCATGATCAATTGCATCAAAGTTACAATTCCAAAACCAATTCACACAATTGCACATATTATAGAACATATTGACACTGACACAATCAATCATCTCAAGAACACAAAAAGGATGATAATCATGGAGGATAACAATCGCCCATCATTCTAACTTATTTCACAACATCAATTTTTGTCAAATTCATCACCATACATCAACAAATCATCAAAATTACATAAACCCCAAATTGAACATCACAATAAGCATACAAGTATGAGTCCTAAAACAACCACAATTCATCACTATATATTCCCTTATAGAGTTAGAACCCAACCCTTACCTTGGATTGAAGATTTCCCAAGCTCCAATAATGTATTCTCCCTCTCTTGCTTGTCCTCCCTTCCTTGCTTCAACTTCTCAGAGTATGATTGTTCCAAAAATGATCAATCTCACTCTCTTTTCTCCCTTTGACTAGAATAGTCGTTGAACCCCTAAATCATAATCCTAACTTTACCCTCACTTATTCAACACAACGTTACCATCTTTCCCTTCTTATCTTACACTGTTATTCTCCTCGTATTATTATAAATAATAATTCTAAATATTATTATTAGATCCAATTAACCCCAAATAATTATTTAAGCTCTAAATAATTATAAATTAATTAAATCCTCATATTACTCTTATTCCCACACTACTCATATAACTGTATTCACCATTGCATCCCCATGCATCACATAACTCGCCATAATTCATATATTCACCAATAATCACCAATATTCACACTAAATTAATTAAATAATTAATCTAGATTTTTAGGGTGTTACAATCGTCACTTTCATGGTAGCCAAAATGGCCAGGTCCATCAAAACCTAGTTCCTAGGAGTAGATTGTCCCTCTTTATACCAATGCATCTTCGGAAGTCCAACTCTTGCTAAATTCATAGTTGCACCCTCAACAGTACACCTGAAGATGAAGTACTACACTTCAGAAGGACTAGTCGCCACCCTCCATGGAGATATCAAAGTAGAGAGGAGGTGCTTTAACACATCCTTAAAAGGGTTAAACATCATCAATGCACCGCCCAGAGCATCCAGCATACCTCCCCGTCCCAGCACCTCCGAGGAGCCAATGCCGTTGCAACACGTTGATTTAATCAACCTTGACAGCTGTTTCTTGGAGGACGATCTGCGGGAGAAAAGGCGAAAGAGGAAGTAAATCTATCCAGCAGGAACTCCCTCAACCTCGATCACCCTCAGTGAGGATCCTGCCCGACATCTGCGACCAACTCTAGATGGGGATTTCGAGCTCATTCTGCTCGGGGACGACCCCAACAAAATAGTGAAGATCGACATAGGTTTGTCCAACTTAACGAGGAGACAACTAAAGGCTTTCTTAAGGGAAAACACATACTTGTTCGCATAGAGCACATCTAAAATGCTCGGCTTGGACCCGGAGATAGCTTGTCATCGGTGTAGGCGAAAGTAGTCTTCGCAGAAAATGGAGGTTGCTGAGCAGGATGTAAAAGACCTCCTAGAGGCAAAATTTATAAGTGAAGTCTAGTACACAACCTAGATATCTAACGTAGAACTTGTAAAGAAATCTAATGAAAAATGGCGCTTGCGCATTGACTACTATGATCTTAATAGGTCTTGTCCCAAAGTTGCTTATCCCTTTTCCAACATAGATAAATTGGTTGATAATTCGGCAGGTTTTAAACTGTTATCGTTCATGGATGCATACTTTGGTTACAACCAAATCTTCATGGCAAAGTGCGACAATAAGTACACGACTTTCATGACCGAGTTGGGAAATTATCACTACAATGTAATGCCCTTCGGCCTGAAAAACGCCGATGCTACTTACTAGAGGATAGTGAACTAGGTCTTCTGGAGAGATATTAGAGACATGCTCGAAGTCTATATGGATGTCATGATCGTAAAGTCCCAAGAAGAATCTGATCACACACTCCATCTAAAGAGGGTCTTCGACCAAGCAAGGAAGTGTAAGATGTGATTCAATCCGTAGAAGTGCACCTTCGGTGTGCGGGAAGCAAAATTCATCATCTTCTACTTAACTGAACCAGGAATCAAAGCCAACTCCAACAAGTGCAGAACTTTTTCCGAATTTCTGATGCCAGGCTCTAAAAAGTTTATCCAATCTCTGAACAGAAAGCTGACCTCCCTTTCTTTAAACTCCTTTGCAAAGAGGCATACTTGGAATGAGAGCAAGCCCTCGTCCATCTCAAGCAACCCCTTTTGCAACCACTGATCATCTCGCGACTAGATAATGGGGAAACCCTTTACATTTATCTCACCGTGGCCGCCATGGCCGTCAATGCCGCCCTAATTCGAGAAACCACTAAGGAGCAAAAGCCCATATAATTTATGATCAATGCCTTACAAGGTCCAAAACTCAAATACCAGCAGATTGAGAAGGTGGCCTTGGCCCTCATCAACACAGCAAGAAGATTCAGACACTACTTCCTGACCCACACCATTATGGTACGAACAGATCAGCTCGTGAAGCAATTGCTAGGAAGCTCAGATATGGCGGGCAAAATACTCAAATGGTAATTGGAATTGTCTGAATTTGACATCCAATACGAGAGCAGAAAGGCCCTTAAAGACGAAGTGTTGGCCGACTTCATAGCCGAGATGACATCACCTACGTCCCTGGCACCCGGGACACGAAAGTGGACCATCTTCATAGATGGAGCTTCTAGCTCGACGGAAAGTGGGACAAGCATTATCCTTGAGAACGGGGAAGGGATCCTAATAGAAGTCTCCCTTACCTTATATTTTCCAACCTCCAATAACAAGGCAGAATATGAAGCCTTCCTCACGGATTATGATTGGCCGAGGACTTAGGTGTCGAGGAAGTAAAAAATTTCACTAACTCTCAACTCATCACGTCCCAGGTCTGGAGGAAAAATCAGGTCAAAAATGACACCCTCTCAGAGTACTTGACCCTAGTCCGCGAAAGAGTAACAAAATTCGAATCTATAGAGGTTCAACATGTTCCCCGCGAACATAACACGCGAGCAGATATTCTATTGAAACTCGCGAGCACAAAAAGGAAAGGGGGAAACAAGTTAGTAATTCAGGAAATACTTCCTCGACCAAGCATCGAAAAAATTTCTCAAACTATAGACATAAACGCCATCAGCGAAAACAACTGCTAGATGACCTCGATATAGAACTACCTCACAAAGGAAGAATTTTCATCTGACCAAAAAGAAGCCAGTGTGGTCAGGTGAAGAGCTTGTTCGTACGTCCTGGTCAAAAACAGACTATATCGACGAAGATTCTTTGTTCCTCTCCTCAAATGTGTTGAGGAGACTAGAGTCGCCCACATCCTACAAGAAATCCATGAAAGAATTAACGCACAACACCTCAGAGGAAGGTCCCTCACGAGGAAAGCCCTACGAGCAGGATATTACTGACCCACCATGCAACACCACACAAAAGAGCACGTAAAGAGAAGCGAAAAATGCCAACACCACGGGGATATACGCTTATCACACCAAGCGAGTTCAAGTTCATTTCTTCCCCATGGCCTACCGGATGATGGGGACTAGACATCCTTGGGCCATTTATCATAGTATCAAGCTAGAATAAGTATCTGATAGTAGGCGTGGACTACTTTACAAAATGGATAGAAGTAGAGGCCCTAACCATAATAACGGCACAAAACATGATTTGTTTCTACAAAGGAAACATACTTGCTCGGTTCAGCATGCCTCAAGCCATTGTCACCAATAATGAGACATAATTCACAGGAAAAAAATTTCAAGAATTCGTCACTAAATTGGGCACCGTTCAGCACTTTGCTTATGTCGAGCACCCTCAAATAAATGGGTAAGTCAAAGTTGCAAATAGGGTGATCTTATGAGGCCTCAAACAAAGGCTTGATGAAATAAAAAGGAAGTGGGTTGAGGAGCTACACAGAGTGCTATGGGTCTACTGAACAACTTCTCACTCGACCATTGAGGAAACCCCATTTCATTTGGCATACAGCACAAAAGCAGTGATAATAGTGGAAATCAGAGATCCACCTAGGCAAATTGAAGCCCCTCTCGACGAGAAAATGAATGATGAGGCACTAAGAGAGGGGCCCGACCTTGTCAAGGAAGTCCGATCAGGGGCAACCCTCTAAGAGGTCTCACTAAAATAAAGAATCATCCACCGTCATGACGTCAAGGTCATACGACGAGAATTTGAAGTCAGAAGCCTAGTCTTGAGGAGAAATCACAAATATTATTGCAAAGGCAAACTCGCTGCAAATTGGGAAGGCCCCTATCGTGTCCTAGCAAAAATGGGGAACGGGGTCTACTACCTTGAAAACTTGCAAGGGGAATGTAGCGATAAAAAATGTAGCGGGGTAAATCGGAGATCGAACTATTAATTAATTCGTCTCACAAAAAGCAAGAGTCGCTACCTGTTGGATCCTAAATTCGACACTCTTGTTTTATTAATGCCAACCATTAAAAGCTGAAAGATGCTTTCGACTGGCTAAGTCTGTCGAAGTGCCCGTCGAAAGATGGCAAAGTACTTAGAAGATTTCTTCCAAGGAAGAAGGCTGGTTGCCTTCGACGTCGAAGAAGTTTCTCGTCGAAGATGTCTCTTGACGAAAGTGTTCGATGGTCCAGAGTGGAGCAGTTTTGAAATTCAAGCTTTTGGAGGGAAAACGGTTTCCAGCAGTTACCACGTGCAAACGTGCAAGGATCTGGAGCGTCGAGCGTGGAGAACGTGCCAAGTGGATTGATCTCGAAGCAGTGTAACTGCCCGACGGTTACTTGGGATGTTTTAGTATAAATAGGAGTAGACATGTAGTTTCTCGCGTGTGTTCACAATTCTATACAAAGTCACTCATATAGATTCGAGTACCCAGCGTGTGAGAAAGAATTGTTGAGAAATGTATGTGTGAAACACCAATTTTATCAATTAAAGTCATTTACTTTTCCAGAATTTTACTTGCTTTTCTCTTTACATTTCCTGTCGAAACCCTTTACTTTAAAGCCTTGTTTATTTTACCAAGTCTTTCCTTTATGCAATTCATTTAAAACCAATTTATTTAAAGCCTTATCCAATTCAATCAAACTTCAAAATCAACCTATGTCCTAGGATCAATCTGATCGATCCTGCGAGTAACCAAATAAGTAACCATTTGGAGGATCAGCGGTTGTTTACCAAAACCCGAGGTAAACAAATTGGCACACCTGGTGGGACTGTGTGTTGATTGTTGAAAATAATCTCATCTTTTCGAGTTGTATGTTATTGAGAAGTGGTAGAATATACACTAACGATAACAATACTGCCAGAAGGAGGGAAGAGATGGCGAATCCGCCAAACAATAACGAAATCCCACAAACGAGTGTGGGAGCGACGGTTAGTATGACCGTAAGTGAAGCGACGAATGTTGGTTCGACACCAGCAGTATCGGTCACAACCACGGGGCCAATACCTTCGTTAACAGGCCCCAGGATACCTTTGGGAACTCCCCCACCAAGGGGAAATTTAGGCACAAGGCCTGTGGTTCCCCCAGGATTTATTCCATTCTATGGTATGCCAACTTCTGAAGTGGCAAGCCTGACGAATGCTGCGTCCACTTTTTCAGACCCTTTCGTGAGTGCCTCTTCGCCACTCCAAGGCTCTGGAGTAGGCATGGCGAATAGAAATAGGACCCAACTCTTAGGAGGAACGTCCCAAGTAGCCCATGGCCTTACAAATGCCTCGACAGCAGTCTTGAGGCAACAGATGGACGAAAGCAACCATGATATGGTGCAAATGTTGGCACAAACTTTGAGTACAGTGCTAAACCCTCTAATACAAAACACTACTCAATCGAATCAGCAAGTTACAGCGCAAATGACGCGTTTGGCTGACTTCTTTGGAGTACCCCCACCTATTCGACAGCCCCAAAGGGCGCAAATAAGGGGAAATCAGGGGATATTTGTAGAGGAAGAAACCACCATTAACCAGGCTCAACAGCCTGTCGAAGAAAACCTTAGGGCACGATTGGAACAACCTGTCGAAGAACCTAGGGTAATAGCCCCAGAGGTAAGGTTAGTTAACAGAAACCAAAATGCTGACAAAGTGGTTCAGCATATCCAATACCAAAACATGGGTTTGGAAAACAATCTGGCAACCATGATCGAAAGGATCATGACTCAGAATGGGATGAACATGGGCTTTCGAAGGCCCAACTTTACATCTCCATTGTCAGAATACGTGTTACAAACGGACTTACCTCCTAGATGCAAAGTCCCCAAATTTACTAAGTTCTCTGGGGACACGACAGAATCTACTGTCGAACACGTGGCGAGATATTTGATCGAAGCAGGAGATATTTCGAATAACGAAAACCTAAGGATCAAGTACTTCCCAAGTTCTTTGACCAAGAACGCTTTTACTTGGTTTACAACTCTCCCCCCCAATTCGATCCATCATTGGACCCAGTTGGAAAGATTGTTCCATGAACAATTCTACATGGGGCAAACCAAGATAAGCTTGAAAGAACTGGCCAGTGTGAAGAGACGTTTCACTGAACCTATAGACGAATATCTGAATAGGTTTAGGTTGCTCAAGGCGAGATGTTTTACACAAGTGCCAGAACATGAGTTGGTCGAAATAGCCGCAGGCGGTTTAGATTATTCCATTAGGAAGAAGCTAGACACCCAGTACCTAAGAGACATGGCCCAACTGGCCGATAGAGTTCGACAGGTCGAACGCCTCAAAGCTGAAAAAGCTAAGGCAACGAAAACTCACAAGAGAGAAAGGATAGCGTACGTTGAGATGGATGACGAAGATCTAGAATCCTTTGACGATACTTTAACTGTCGAAGAAGGAGAAGTCGATTTAGCAGAACTAAAACAAGGGCCACCATACTCTTGTAAACTGTTAGTCCCCTCAAATGGGAAAAATCCCATTGGTCCAGAAAGGACCAACGATAGGTTCCCAAAAAAGACCTATAGTTTTGACATCACAAAATGTGATGAAATATTCGACTTGCTAGTTAAAGATGGCCAAATGATAGTACCCCCTGGGGTAAAAGTGCCTCCTCTTGATCAAAGAAAGAAGAGAGGTTTTTGCAAATATCATAATTTTTTGGGCCATAAAACTTCTCAATGTTTTCTTTTCAGGAATCTTGTGCAAGACGCTATTGAGGAAGGGAGATTAAAGTTTGCAGACAAATCCCCCATGGCTGTCGACTCCAATCCACTGAAGGCTGAAGCCCACTATGCTGAACCCTCTGAGGTGAACATGATAGAGGCAACCAGGATCCAGTCGAAGAAGCCAGGAATTACCATGGTCGAAGTCTCAAAGGACCACATCAACATGCCAATCTTTGGCAGTTTTTCTGGAAATTTATCCAGGAAGACAATTGAAGCTGTCCAGAAAGCGGTCGAAAACCCGAAGTCGGAGACTGCTGAAGCACAAAAAACTGGAGCAAAGCCCAGTTCCCACTTGGCCACCATTCAAGGCCAGACGGAGAATCTGGAGATACAAATGAAGCAGTTAACTCTTGCTAATAAAAATACAATGAATATCAACATGGTCGAGCTTTCTGACCCTAAAGCATCAGAAGAGGCCATAAGGCAAGAGCAGGCTAATAAGACGGCTTTCCCTCGGGAAAACGAAAACTTGGCAGATTTTTTACAAAGATGCCAGAAGAAGAAATCAGAGGTGACGCTGTGTCCAAGATGCAGTTCGATCTTTGATAAAAAAGCTGCTGAGCACATTCAAGGCGTGAGAGCAGCGAATAAGAGAAGGGAGAATGCTGACCTTCGACATGATCCCAGAAGGGGTTCTAACCAAGAAAAGAGGCCATTAACTTTTAGGCCTCCAACAAATGTGCCAGTAGACACTTGGTACAAAACCTCTGGCCGGAAAAGGCCAAGTGAGGAGAAATGGCATTCCTTCGATGTGCCAAGAGGTTCCTCTTTGACTCAAAAGAAAGAACCTCAAGTTGCTGCACCTAAGGTTGCACAAGTGTCCAGCAACTACAAGGGTAAAAATCCTATGTCTCGATCTCAATGGAGGAGATATCAAAGGAGACGAAAAGATGAAAGGGAGGCTGCCAACGAACCTAAGGCAGAAACTAGTTCGAATGTTCCTCAAAGGAAACAAAGGAAGCCTCTAGAGAGAGAGCCAGTTACCAACAGGCTAGTTTGGCCTAACCAAAGTGAAGTCGAAGACGAAGATGATGCTGAGTCTGATGATACTTTGGATATAATGGTGAATATTGTTTCAGTGCTGCCCAGGGAATTCAATCGACAGGTAGAAGTCGAAGCAAGTGACTGGGAAGTGGAACAAGAGATGGCCAAACATAGGCCAGTGTGCTATTTTGTCATGGACAATGGCACTACTGAGGAACAAAATGGCTTCTTCGAGCCACCTACAGAGGCGATGAAAAATCACCTCAAGCCTTTGTTCATAAGGGCTAAGCTCGAAGAAACTACTGTGAATAAAATATTGGTCGATTGTGGGGCAACCATCAATATTATCCCTCACTCTATGCTAAGGAAAATTGGCAAAAGGGATGAGGAAATTAAACCTCACAACATGGTCTTGTCGAACTATGAGGGCGGCATAGGGACCACTATGGGAGTGATCCAGCTAGATATCAAAGTTGGGTCTATCCTTCGACCAACGATGTTCATGGTCATATCGGCCAAACCTAACTACAACCTTTTGTTGGGCCGTGAATGGATTCATGGTGTTGGCGCTGTGCCTTCATCGATGCACCAAAGACTGCTGCTATGGCGTCCAGATGGGATGGTCGAAAACATAGAGGCAGATCAAAGCTACTACCTTGGCGAAGTGAATCACTTGGGTGTGGCAGATTTCGACAAAAACTTGGCTCACATAGGGCCATGTCCAACACCTGACTTCGACATGGCGCCAGCGCCAAACACCTTTTGTTCCCTATACCTGCATCCTGAGCATGGTTTCCAATGGGACAGAGAAGACTTGTCCCACATAGACTTCAGTGGGTTAACTGATATCCAACCAACTGGTTGGGGAAGTGAATTCAGTGATAATGACTGAGTCACAATCTTTGAAGCGAATTTCGGCTTATGTGGCCGAAACCAAGATGATAACGGCTCTCGAAGCCGAAGTAAAGTACATGGCCACACAGGCCAATGATCAACAATTATCTGCTGTTGGCCCAGGAAAGGATTTCGATCCAAAACCTCCTGATATCATGCCAGAAGAAATGCAGGAACAGAGGCTCGACGCCATCTATGACGATGAGCCTTTGGGCTTCGAAAAGGACCCCTTGGCGAACAACATTAAAATGTTAGCACAAGACCCTTTAGAAGAAATCAACTTAGGCGAAGGATCAGAGAAAAGGCCAACTTACATCAGCGCCAAAATCGATCCAGAACTTAGGTTGGAAGTAATCCAATTGCTGAAGGAGTTTAAAGACTGTTTTGCATGGGATTATGACGAAATGCCTGGTCTCGACAGAGGATTGGTAGAACTTCAGTTGCCAATCAAACCTGGAAAGAAGCCAATCAAGCAAAATCCAAGGCGCTTCGCTCCAGAAATACTGTCGAAGATCAAAACGGAGGTCGAAAGACTTCTGAAATGCAAATTCATCCGTGTTACAAGGTATGTCGAATGGATTGCAAATATTGTGCCAGTAATTAAGAAAAATGGCACATTAAGGGTGTGCATAGATTTCAGAGATTTGAATGCTGCCACCCCCAAAGATGAATATCCTATGCCTGTGGCGGAAATGCTAGTCGATTCTGCCGCTGGCTATGAATACCTGAGTATGCTTGATGGTTATTCAGGATATAATCAAATATTCATTGCTGAAGAGGATGTGTCGAAAACAGCTTTTCGATGCCCTGGGGCCTTAGGCACTTACGAATGGGTAGTGATGCCTTTTGGCCTAAAGAACGCTGGGGCAACGTACCAGCGAGCAATGAATAGTATCTTCCATGATTTTATTAACACGTTTATGCAAGTGTATATTGATGATATTGTTATAAAATCTGTTTCCAGGAAGAATCACATTGACCACCTTCGACAATCATTCGAAAGAATGAGAGAACATGGTCTAAAGATGAACCCTTTGAAGTGTGCGTTCTGTGTGAAAGCTGGAGATTTCTTGGGCTTCGTTGTCCACAAGAAAGGAATCGAAATCAACCAGAACAAGACGAAGGCAATTCTGGAAGCGAAAGCGCCATCGAATAAGAAGGAATTGCAATCTCTCTTAGGCAAGATAAATTTCTTAAGGAGGTTTATATCTAATCTAAGTGGGAAAGCTCAGGCCTTTTCACCCTTACTTCGACTGAATAAAGAGGGGTTCAAATGGGGGCAGGAGCAACAAGAAGCCTTCGACAAAATCAAAGGGTACCTCACTAAGCCACCTATTTTGGTGCCTCCTTGTAGCAATAGGAGTATGAGATTGTACATAGCTGCATCTGACAAAACTCTGGGAAGTATGTTAGCCCAAGAGGATGAGAATGGAGTCGAAAGACCCATTTACTATCTCAGTCGAGTTTTGAATGATGCAGAAACTAGATATAGCGAAGTTGAAAAATTGTGTTTATGTCTGTATTTTTCTTGTACAAAACTCAAGCAATATATAAAACCAGTTGATGTTTATGTTTCGTCTCATTTTGATGTTTTCAAATATATGTTGTCGAAACCTATCTTGCATAGTCGAATTGGCAAGTGGGCATTAGCATTGACTGAATACTCCTTGACCTTTATGCCTCTTAAGGCAGTAAAAGGACAAGTGGTTGCAGATTTCATAGTCGACCACTCAATTCAAGTTGAGGATATTAATTATGTGGAGATAGAACCTTGGAAATTCTACTTCGATGGTTCCAGCCATAAAGATGGAACAGGAGTAGGAGTCTTGATTATTTCTCCAGATAAAATTCCAACAACATTCAAGTACAAAATATCAGGTTCTTGTTCGAACAATGAGGCTGAGTATGAAGCTCTAATTACTGGCCTTGAGATATTGTTGGAATTGGGGGCAACTCGAGTCGAAATAATGGGAGACTCAGAGTTAGTCATCAAGCAAGTCACAAAGGAATATAAATGCATAAGAGAGAATCTCATTATGTACTTTGTGATAGCAAATCGTTTATTGAAAAAATTTGAAACGGTCAATATTCGACACATACCCAGAGTCGAAAATCAAATAGCCAACGACTTGGCACAGATTGCATCTGGGTATAAGATTTCAAAAACGAAGTTACAAAGAGCAATCGAAGTTCGAGAAAAGATAAAGGCAACTTGTCTATCACCAACAGACTTGGAGTCGACGAGACTAGGATATGCTGATCACAGTAACTTCGAGATTTCGTTCATTGATAATTTGTCAGAGCAAGATTGGAGGAAACCCATTGTGGACTATCTTCAAAATCCAGGAGCTTCGACAGAACGAAAAACAAAATACAGGGCGTTGAGTTTTGTACTCATGGGTAATGAGTTATTCAAGAAGACGCCTGAAGGGGTGTTGCTGAAATGTTTGAGTGAAACTGAAGCATACATAGCCCTTTCGACGACGCATGCTGGGGCATGTGGGGCTCACCAAGCAGGCCATAAGATGAAATGGTTGTTGTTTCGACAAGGACTATATTGGCCCACTATGCTGAAAGATTGTGTTGAGTTCGCCAAAGGTTGCCAAGAGTGTCAAGTTCATACAGGCATCCAGCATGTACCAGCAAGCGAACTTCACTCGATAGTGAAGCCTTGGCCTTTTAGAGGATGGGCGTTGGACCTCATTGGAGAGATTCGACCAGCATCATCAAAGAGTCAGAAATACATATTGGTAGGCATTGATTATTTTACTAAGTGGATCGAAGCTGTCCCTTTAGTCAATGTAGACCAAGAAAATGTCATTGAATTTATTCAAAAGAACATTATCTTTAGATATGGAATTCCTGAGACAATAACAACTGATCAAGGGTCAGTTTTCACTGGTCGAAAGATGCAGGAATTTGCTCAGGAAACAGGTTTCAAACTCCTAACATCCACGCCTTATTATGCACAGGCGAATGGTCAAGTCGAAGCAGCTAACAAAGTGGTGATTGGCTTGATAAAGAAACATGTTGGGAAGAAACCAAAGAATTGGCATAAGACGTTAGACCAGATTTTATGGGCTTGTCGAACGTCCCCAAAAGAAGCCACTGGTACAACACCGTATAGGCTAACTTTTGGCCATGATGCAGTGTTGCCAGCAGAAATTTGTCTTCAATCTGCAAGGGTTCAGAGGCATTATGATATTCCTTCTGAAGTTTATTGGAACATGATGTTAGATGAACTGGTGGATTTAGACGAAGAGAGATTACACGCTCTCGACTTACTCAGGCTTCAGAAGAAAAGAGTAGAAGACTCTTATAATAGAAAGGTAAAACCTAAGGTATTTTTGCCTGAAGAACTAGTTTGGAAGGTAATTCTTCCCATGGATCGAAGGGATCGAAGCATGGGGAAATGGTCACCCAAATGGGAAGGACCCTTCAGAGTTATCCAAACTTTTTCTGGTGGAGCCTATGAAGTCGAAGAGTTAGGTGGAGATAAAAGGCTCTTGAGAGTAAATGGTAAATATTTGAAAAAATACAAACCTATACTTCAAGAGATAAAAATAAAATAATAAAAGAACAAGTCTAAATTAACCATAAAAATGCCAAAATAGAAATTGTATAAATTTCAGCCAAGATGGCAATTGTTGTCGAATAACGATTACAGAATATGGTTACAAAGAGAATCAATCAAAAGGTAAGAGAGTTCCTGAGTCGAAGATACTTGGCTTGCTGCAGCTCCAACCTCTTCTTGCACCAGGAGTTTTCCTGCACTAGTTTGGCAATTTGAGCGTCGAGGCTTTGGGCCCTCTCAGCGAATTCCAGGCCTTGTTTGATCTCAGTCTGGCTCTCGGTGTTTGAGATGGTCGAGAGAAGTTCCTCCTTGAGTACAGTATTGGCATTTATCTTCGCCTCTATTTCTGCGATTTGTGCCCGGAAGGAAACATTCTCTCGATCAATGGCATCGACTCTTTCCTGTGCAGACGCTTTTTGTTTCGACAACTCAGCAATTCGAGAAGTCGAATCTGAGACAGCAGTCCACGCAGAGGAGCTTTTGCCATACAACACCTCAAGCTGACTGTTAAACCCTCTTTGGCGCCTGTAATCTGCTGAAACTTGATCAATCATAGAGTGTAACTCCATGATCAAGTCTGAGATTTCTGGGGCTACAGCTTCAAAGTCGACAGCATTCAAGACCTCTTTTAAGCATGATGGAGCAGTGGGGTCCCCCTCTAAAGCCTTCATCAAGTCCCTCTTGAAGAACTGGGCCTTAACCTTCGCCAAAGCATCATCAAGGGGAGAAGTTTCAGTAGACTTCCCCGACAGGGTAGGAACTTCCTGACTCGCGTCAGACGAACTTTTGCTCTCGATGATGGCATTGAGGTAGCTAACAGGGTCAGTTTCTTTCAAGAGTTCCAAGTCCTCTTTTGACCTGTGCTTCGAGGAGGTAACCCTTGCAACAGTATTATCTTGGGTTTGAAGCTGTTGAATGCTAAGTGCCTCGACTGGTTGCTCTTCGACTCGGACTGAGGCAGTACCAGCGTCGACTTGTGGTTCTTCGCTAGCATCACCCTGGGGTCCTTCGCCATCGTCATTTTGTGGCTCTTCGCTAGCGTCACCCTGGTGTCCTTCGCCAGTACCACCTTGGTTCTCTTCGTCGGCAGCAGTTTGATTTTCTTCGCCATCATTGCCTTGGTCCCTTTCTTCATGATTCTCTTCTGACAAGTCCACCACCTGAACCGTTTTTGGCTGTTGTTCCTCCACTGGCTGTTGTTCCTCCACCAGAGGTTCCTCTGTTGGTTTCTCTACTGTTTCAGCATTGGCCTCATTCTCAGTATGGGCTTCGTCATTTCCCAAGCCCTTTTCCTGAGGCCTGCTAAGTTCAGCAGATTCCAACGTTTCTGAAGTCCTTGGCGGAGAACTCTCAGTGGTGTCCTGAAAAAGGAAAGAAGACAAATCTTCAGATATCGAAAGAGACACAACCGAATACGGGTATCTATACCTAAATTATAAAAAGGTCTAAGGGATTACCTGTGGATTAACTTCAGCCCCAGGGCTGGAATTGTCACTTTCGACAGGCTTGTTAAGAAGAACGTTCAGTTCCTCCTCAGTTGGCTCCTCGATGATCACTGGAGGTGGCCTAGGCTTTCTCACAGCAACCTTTATTCTGACGGTTCGACCTTCAGGAGCAGGAGCAGGAACAGAAGCATCCTTCGTCAACTTTCGCCTTTTTAAGGGGGCAGGAGGAGAATCGCTTTCTTCATCGCTCCCAGATTCGACCACCAGTGTTGATCGTTTCTTGGGCGAAGGTGCCTAGAAAACCAATAGGAATTCGATTGAATAATTGCATCGAAAATAAAAAATCGAAAGCCAGAAGAAAAATGAAGAAAATCTGGTTACCGATACAGGAGGCTTCCTCGAAGAGCCTTCCCCCTGTTGGTTGCTTATGGTCTTCGCTGGCGCCGTAGTCTTCGCCGGCGGTGGAGGTTTTGTTGAAGGGCCTCCTCCTTGTTGGCCTTCTGTAGCCTTCTTGGCTACAGGCTTTCGAACAACTGAAAGCAAATGAAAAAATTAACAGGCTAGCAGTCGAAGAGAAAGACAAAAAGTAATGTGGGAACATGAACTTACATTTCTTTACTTTGTCCAACACAAGGACAAAAGACTTCTGCAGCTCATCCATGAAGTCCTTCTCGTCGAAGAAGTACTCAGCATAATAGCTTCTCCACCACTCCTCGAAGGATGGTGAACAAAGAAAATTAAGCTGGTAGTCAAACAGCGAGAGGATTGTTCGACCAGCATATCTTCTGATATGCTTGATGGCAGCTTCTTCTGTATAATCGTTGCAGAAGTACAACATTGACTTCTCTCTTTGAAAAATCGGAGAAGGTAGGGTTTGGATAATACCAAACTGGCGAGATACCAGATTTGGTTGGTAGGCAAGCAGACTCAAATGAGTCTTAGAACTCTTGAATCGAAGAGGCATGATCCTTGGTGTAAGGAACGCCTCCCACAGTATTGTATGCTCATCGACATTGGGACCACTCGACGCCTTTGGGTGTGGCCTTGTGAACCATGCTGGCCCCACCCGCCGTTGAGCAAATGGAGCCATAGTTGAAACAAATTCCTTCCTTCGAGCAAACATTAGAACGAAGTTGGTGAAGGTTTGTTGAAACTCCAGGCCATCTTCCACAGGTGTCAGCAGAGCCAGCCTGATTCCTTCGATGCGTCTATTCGCTATCGCTGGAGCCTGTTCATTTATCTGAACCTTCTTGGGCAAGAAAGATTCGAAAGTGGCATTGAGCCACAGTTGAAGTAGCCAAAAAGGCCCAGCGAGTAGCAAACTGGCCCTGTCCTCGATATGTTTCAGAAGAGTTGCCCCATTGCTGATCGAGTCATAGAGGCTAGCCAGAATCAGTTCTGCCAAACAGATGTTTTGGCGGTGATGCAGTTGGGTAGCAAGAGTGACCATCTTTTTGGTCACCTGTAGAGACTTCGAGCAAAACACAAAGCGAGTTAGCCATAAGGCTAGAAATGCTATGTGTTCGACATCCGACACAGTATATGTCGACCTGTCATGATAATGGTTGATGAAAGTGGTGTATGTTGGTTTGGTCTCAGAGAAGCCAATTTGGTCCTCCGACATCTCCTCCGGATCGAAGTAATCACCGGTGGGTCGAAGGCCAGTAATAGCGGCCACATCGAAGAGTGTGGGGGTTAGCATCCCACATGGAAGATGAAAAGTAAAATGGGAGTAGTCCCAGAACAACAGTGAAGCTATCAGCATCTCCGGGGAGTAGTTCAAACCCGTCTTCGACAGCATCACTAGGTCGAAGATTCCCATATCCTTCCAGATCGAAGTTTGGTGCTTCTCCAACTTTGTTAGCCAAGCAACATAATCGGAGGTAAGGTTAGGGCAAGACCTGAAGACCCTAACACCTCTGTTGAAGAAGCGGAGGTCGATTTTTTCACGTGTAGGGTCTTCATTGTCTTCTGCGTCTTTCTTGGCGCATGCTACTGGCTTGAGTTTCTCGACTATTGGGAAATAGCTCTTGATCTTCAGAGCTTCAGAGATACTTGGATTCATGGGGCCAGACATTGCAAAGATCTGGTTGGAGTATCCAACCGGGATCATCAAGTGGCGTGAGTAGGCGTCGCGAACGGCGATGTCAGAAGGTTCAGGAACCCTTCGTTTGCCTATAGAGTTTACTACCGGGGCAGTGACGAAAACTTTGGGTTTAGCATGTTCAGTTGGTGCGTTAGCACTAGGAGCAGTAGAAGCAGATGCCATTGTTTGAAATGAGGTTGAAGATGAAGAGGAAGAGTTTTCTGCAAAGATAGCAAACTTATATGAAAACAAGGAAGTTTGAAGGCTAGTTGGCGTAAAAAGTCCCACAATGGGATATTCACTGCTATTTATAGTAGTGGGAAAAATCCCCAATAACGAGGACATTAAATGCTATTTAATGCTGCAGGAGTTAGTGGGACGCGTGGCAGCCCCCTGTTGTTTTGGCCGTTTCTGCAGAAATGGAGGGACGCAGCGTGCGTCCTCGTTTTTGGGAATTATCATAATGACAAATTCTGAAATGACGTTTGGTACTGCACGTCGTACTGAAAGTGACGTCCTAGGATCAAATCAATGATGGTTTTCTTGGGATTGCCAATAGTTGGTAAAAAGTAACAAAAAGTGCACAAGTTAATTTGTGACTAAGCATAAAGAGACAAGTGTCGAATGGCGTTTTCAAAGAATGCCTTTTTCTGTCAGAGTCGAAATAAGGCATTCTTGGGGGGCAATTTGTTGGCTCCTAAATTCGACACTCTTGTTTTATTAATGCCAACCATTAAAAGCTGAAAGATGCTTTCGACTGGCTAAGTCTGTCGAAGTGCCCGTCGAAAGATGGAAAAGTACTTAGAAGATTTCTTCCAAGGAAGAAGGCTGGTTGCCTTCGACGTCGAAGAAGTTTCTCGTCGAAGATGTCTCTTGACGAAAGTGTTCGATGGTCCAGAGTGGAGCAGTTTTGAAATTCAAGCTTTTGGAGGGAAAACGGTTTCCAGCAGTTACCACGTGCAAACGTGCAAGGATCTGGAGCGTCGAGCGTGGAGAACGTGCCAAGTGGATTGATCTCGAAGCAGTGTAACTGCCCGACGGTTACTTGGGATGTTTTAGTATAAATAGGAGTAGACATGTAGTTTCTCGCGTGTGTTCACAATTCTATACAAAGTCACTCATATAGATTCGAGTACCCAGCGTGTGAGAAAGAATTGTTGAGAAATGTATGTGTGAAACACCAATTTTATCAATTAAAGTCATTTACTTTTCCAGAATTTTACTTGCTTTTCTCTTTACATTTCCTGTCGAAACCCTTTACTTTAAAGCCTTGTTTATTTTACCAAGTCTTTCCTTTATGCAATTCATTTAAAACCAATTTATTTAAAGCCTTATCCAATTCAATCAAACTTCAAAATCAACCTATGTCCTAGGATCAATCTGATCGATCCTGCGAGTAACCAAATAAGTAACCATTTGGAGGATCAGCGGTTGTTTACCAAAACCCGAGGTAAACACTACCGCACTTTATTATTTCCAAGGGAAAAGGGAAAAGAGCGAAATAAAACCCTAAAGTATGCAATGTAAAATAATACTTTTAAAAGTAATGAAAATACAAGGCGTTTTGAAAAGAGATATGGAGTTCAGGGGTTGGTTATACAATGGGAAGGTATTAGCATCCAATGTATCTATAGTATTCTATAGGAACCTTTTGAAATATATGTTTATTAAAAAAAGTTTGTTTGATTAAAAATAAATTGTTTGGCCGAAAATGGGTATCGACGAGTTTTCAAAAATACGACGACCTAACGTCAAAGTTTTGACTTAAAAGGTGTGAGTTTTGAAAAATTGAATATTTGGGAAAATTATCTTAAGTTTTTAACAAAATAATAAACGGAAGATGAATGAGGGTATTCGCGCTATGTGTTTGATGACATGAAGTCGACAAAAATTTAAACGATTCCCTTGGATTTGAGACGGACGAAAGATATAAAGATTAACGATAAAATTAATAAAAATTACGCTTGAATAATTGACTAATCTAAATTAAATCATACTAGTATGCATTTTAATGACTAAATAAATAATCAAAAGTACATGAAGATTAAATTACGAAATCATAGATTTTTAATAATTAAACACATATCAAAAATCATGAAACATGTATTTTTGAATAATTAAATAAACAACAACACAAAATATAAAAAAATAAGAATTAAATAGTATGTTGACAAAATTAAATAAAAGGTGAAATTTTAATTATATGTTTTTATGTTTTTTTATAATAATTAATAATTATACAGCAAACTAAATTAATGATTAATCAAGTATATTTAAATAAAGGGAAATATGGCCAAAATAATAAAAGACAAAAACAGGACTCAACAAGGACCTCTAGATTGCTGTTAATACTCTTTGCCAATTGAACCATGCCATTATTCATTTACTAGCATAAGTTAATAAAACATAAGGGAAAAATTAAAATTGGAATTGGACTAAACTAGGCCCAATGAGCCACCGGGTCAAGAAGGGAATAGGAAAAGAAAATGAAGTAACCCTAGTACAAAGGAAGCGGTGGCTGCAAGCTGGCATATGCTGGAAGAAACAAAAATAGTTATTAAAAAAAAACTTTGTTACGTTGGGAAGAGAAAAAGAAGATGGATTTTATATTATTATTATTAATAAAACAAAAGAACAGTAATATTAGTTTGTAAAAAAAGAAGCAACGTCATTCTCTCTCTCACAGAATCGTTTCTCTTCTTCCAATCTCATTACACAGCAAATCTCTTCCATTACAGATTCGTCCTCTTTTCTCTCCCACGCATATTCAACTTCTTTTCTCTTGCCTCACAGAATTGTCTTCTTCTCTCTTTATTCCTTTTTGGTGGTTGTTTGCGTATGGAGTTGAATCGGAGGATTTGAGACAAGCCGGTGACGAAACAAAGGTGGGAAGAGGGTTTTAAGGTGAGTAGATGAAGCTCACGCAGAGAGACGAAGGTAGAATGAGACGGTGGCACACGATTAGTCGCGTCAATGAAAATGGTTGAGGGAGGTGGCCGGATTCGATGAAGGCGTAACCTGTTGTGGATCTATCGCAACGCAGGTTGTTGTGGGCTCACGACATTTGTTGAGACGAAGGGCTTCTCGTTGGAGTCCTATGTTAGGTACGGTGAAGGCAGCTTCCCGATTCGAAACCTTCCTCTTCTTTTTTTTCAAAAATGACCCGAAAACAAAACCAAAAGGAAAAAGAAGGAGAAATTGCACAGTCACGGTGGCAACATCAATCTACTTCTTATCTCTTTTCCTATCTAATGTCTGTTGCGGGTGAAGGTTCTATGTTAGATGATAGAATTGTGTTAATGGTTTTTAAAGGTTGAAGATAAAAACTGAAAGATTAGCATATGGGTTACATTGTTGAATGTCAAAAGATAAAGGTTCGTGGTTTTGTTTGAAAAAAAATATTATTATTGTTAAAACAACAACAACAGGTTTATTATTGTCGCTGTAAAAGCATATCAACAAAAGTTTTTATGGACTTTAAATTTTTGCAACAGCAAAAAAATGTTTTTCTTGGTTTTGTAACAACAAAATATTTTTTGGTTTTGGATATTAGAATAGCAAAATATTTTTTGGTTTTTGTAACAGCAAATGCTTTAAAAATTTTGTAACAGCAAATATTTTTTTTGGATATTGTAACAATAAATGGGTTTTTTTGGATATTAGAACAACAAAATATTTTTTGGATATTGTAACAACAAAATATTTTTTGGATATTTGTAACAGCAAGTGTTTTAAAATTTGGGACAGCAAATGATTTGTGGACTTTGAGATTTTGTAAAGCAAAAAGGATAACCAAGTTTTTGGACAGCAAAAAATATTTTGGACAGCAAAATAATATTTTGGACAGCAAAGGTGTTTTGTACAGCAAATTCTAAACAAATTTTTTTGGGACAGCAAAGTGTTAAATCGGTATTACGCGACGGAAGAAGTAAGCTTTTTATTACACTTGTTATTATTATCGATATTATGAATACTAACATGTTTAAATGCTAACAATCATGCAGCAACTCAACTCAAATACAGTACAACAAAAAAAGAATGATAAGGAAAATATTACATGGCAAAGAAAAAATGGTACAGCAAGTGATTCAAGCATGAACATATGCAACAGTAGATAGAGAGGAGAAAAGAATAATACCTATCGGAGTCTCTCCGATGGGGCTTCTAACAAAATGGTAAGCTTCCTTGAGTTTGCTATCTTTTCTCCTTGCTGGATTTTTCTTAGAACAACACTAATTTTCTGTTTTCACTCTTGCTGAAACTTTAGAACAACACTCTATTTTTCTGGTTTTTTCTTACTTGTTGAATTTTTTCTCCTTTTTTTTGTGTTGACAAAGGCTCTTATTTATAGTGGAGTATGTGGGATTTGAGGGGGGAAAACAGTAGAAATTTGAACTGTTTTGGCAAGTTGTTTCTATGCTTTGTTCTCACAAATTACTTTAGCCATTTTGATACAAATTGCTGCCACTTTGATGCAGGTTGGAGAAGGTTTTGGCAGCACTTCACTACGCCAAATAAGCTATTTAATAGCGCTTTTTTTTGTTTTTGATAGCGCTTAAAAGTGCTATTAACCGCGCCACTATTGTAAATATTTCTTATTTAATAGCACTTTAAAAGCGCTATTAAAGTACCAATTTATAATAGCGTTTTAATTAAAGTGCTATCAAAGTCAGTATTTTGCATGTTTTTTGTTTGTTTTTTTATAGCACTCTAAACAAAAAGCGCTAATATATAACATATATTTGATAGCGCTTTCAAATAAAGTGCTAATAAATGGTACATATTTGGTACAATATTTTCAACCGTGCCGCTAATTGCAAGATTTCCAACCACAGTGATTTCCGCAACAACTTTCTTACCAATATCAATGTAATGAATGTAGCATTTTAATCAAGTCTTAATAAATGAAGCTGCTTATTCAACCTCAAAACCTTTTATACTTAACTAACAGAAAAATCTGGGTTTCCCCTATTAAATAATACTACACTTGTTGAATGAGGCGTGGTAAAACAACAATAGAGCCTATTTTATATATGAGATACTATTCATCCCTATTTACATGATATGATATGATATATCTATATAATGAATACAAAGTTTAGAAATGGTCATGAAATAAAATCATATTTTGTATATAAGAGATACTATCCCTAGTTACATGATATGTTATATCTATACAAAGAATATAAAGATTATAAAAGATCATGAAATGAAATCATATTTTGTATAAGAGATACTATCCCTAGTTACATGATATGTTATATCTATACAAAGAACACAAAGAATATAAAATGGTCATGAAATCATAATAAAATCAGGATTCAGGCGCACTTCGAAGCAAATGGTTGTTGAGACTAACAAAGCAAGCTTCATGCTAAGCTTGCTCTTTGGAAGCTAACAAGTGGCTACCAATAGCATCATTGTTTAAATACAGATAAGTTTTTTTGCCAGAAGATGTAGTAGTAGGTACGTTAGAAAAACCAGTGTAGTTGTCATTCAACTTCGATAAGCATATTTTCGCAATAAAATCAAAGAGCTCGTTTTCTTGCACAAAAGGTTGGGCTGCATAGTCTTCAACAGGCATCCACTGAATAGAAAAACAAACTATGTTGGAATATGGTCACCACCAGTCAAAAAACATCCTACAACTTTATAAAGATACCTTAGTTGCTTCAATTTCTGAGGCCTGACTTTGAATGTCAAAGGATTGAGGTTGCAACATGCAAACAAAGAACAAGTCTGATTTCTGAAAAAAAGATTTATGGCTTTGCCTGATACCAAAGAGACAGGAAGAAAAACATAAAGGTCAGTAGCAGGCCAGATATTGAAGACAGAAAATTTGTGAACTATATGCATGCATTCTAATGATTCTTGTGTAAAAGATATAGTTGTGCCAACATTCAGACTGCATGCTAGTTGACGAGGTTGGTGTGTGTAAGTCACTCTTACCTGAAAGCTAAAACTTCAACAAACTCTGTCTCTACCTACATGAAGAACAAAAGTAATGGCATTAAGACTTCGAAATGAATAGTCCATTTTTTGTTTTAATATACAATGGTGTAATATAAATTTTGAAGAATGTTTAGTTAAATATATTAATAACAGACGGTGACAAGAAAAAAATGAAATAGAACAATTTAATCTGTACTATATTTTGTGTTTGCTTACCCCTGTCTCTTCCTTCACTTCTCTAATTACAGCATCACAAATATCCTCGCCCTGCAAATATGATAAAAATGAATCAAAAGAACATATTATAAGTTTCATAATTTGATGAATAATCATGTTGATATATACTTCATTAACAGCTCCAGTAGGCATCTTCCATACACCTGTGCCTCCAAATCTACCACTGGTTTCCTGAACCACAAGCACCTATCAAACAAAACGAGACTGTTTAAAGTATAATATAACAGAATGATTGATGAGAAAGAGAAATGAAAGAGGAAGAAGATTACCTCTCTTTTGTTATTGACGACAAAAGCACCAACGCCGAGACGGTGTGAAGCATTTGCAGGAATGCTATCAGGGGTATGAGGGATCCAATATACAAGCATCAAGTAATCTGACTCAGCATGATGGTACCTAAATCCAGCCTGCAATGCAATAAAAAATTCAGATAATACTAATATTGGGTATTCAATTACCAAAATCTTATTGGTCCTAAATCATTCAATTTGCCTCAGTCATCATAAATAGAGTGATCACTCTAATTCTACACAAACAAATCACCTTACCGATTCCTTTATGACAAAATTCCAGACATAAACTCATTAAAAATATTTGGCACACTATGTTATGCTTCTATCCTTGTGCACAGAACCAAACTTGATCCAAAAGTTTAAAAAAATATATATTTCTTAAGATATACATATCTGGCCAGAAATGCAATGTCCTTCTTGACATTGCCTCAAAAGAAATATTTGTATCAAGACATGTTTCCTTCCATGAACATATACTTGCTTATCAAAAAACTTAACCATCGCCATACACTTTCTGGCACACTATTTCCCATTTGCACTTACAAATTTCAGCACAGACAATCTTACCACAACTCCTGATCCAATCATTTCAGCCCAAACAATTCCTTCAAATACTTATAAAAGCCATTGGCAATCATGACACTTCTTCCATACCTAACAGAACATCTTCAAGATTGAGAAATCATCATTCCTATCTCAGACTATAACGGCAATTCCACACACCAATCATCCAAGCCACACACAGCTTGAACTTGATGCACTTGAGAAACTGGAACATGAAAATTTGTAGATTTACCTCTAAATGTTAAGGCAACTGGATATACTAAATCAAACATCTAGCTTATGGTTCAATTGACTAAATTTACAACTAAATTGGTTGACTGAGACTCGTCCCATGAATTTGAATATTATTGGAGTTCAGCATGTACCAAAATTTTAATGAACATTAACCACTGTTATAAATAAAACTAAACTTTAGCTCATTGTATAACCAACCATAAAATAGACCAAATATCAATCCAAAAATTTGAATCACTATACTAAGTAATAATATTCTATATAAAAAAAAAACAACCAAATTTCCAATAGCCTTCTGTCAAGATTATGGTAAATCTAATTTACATTTTGTTCATGCAAAGAAGCCACAAAAGTTATGCAATTAATTTCTTACTTTATGCAGCCAAGACTTTCTTCAATCCCGATTTCTGATCTGCATTGAGCCGAGGTGGGAATTTGATGTTGAACTTTATCCTCAAGTTTCCCTTCTTTGTTGGATCCTTTGGCAGTGGCATTCCTTCTCTTGGAACAACTTCCTCATACTCAGGATGAACGACATTGTTGACGATTATAGTCAAGTTTCTACCATCAAGTGTCGTGAGATTCACTGTGCAGCCGGATAATGCTTCTGCAAGAGAGATCTTCTGAGTGGCTACCAGATCATTTCCTTCACGAGTGAAGACGCTGTGTGGTTTTTCATCGATGACGAACACAATATCAGCAGGTACGAACACAGAGAATCAACGCTGGGTGATGAAACTGAATATTCAACACTGTGTTGAATATTGTTACTTTTGTTTTGGGATTGACCAGGAATCTAAAAAGTTGTATTAATTAATATTAGTGATCAAATAATAAAACAAGTAGCGATCAAGCAACTTGATTATAAGTAATTTACCTTTTCACATTCAGCAACAAATTCAAGAAGTTTCGTTGGCCATGGCACAATTATTCCTATTGCTTGGCCATGGATACATCTCCATCTTCAACAGATATAGGCAATGGGGCCTTATCATCGACGCGGTTGGTTGCACATCTGGCATGCAGTGGCAGATCTGACATTCGCATAGGTACATTGCTCACAAGACCAATGATTATCATCAGTAATTCTGCTGGACATGCTAGCTCGAACCGTCCCCTTTCCTCTTCCGCCTCTTCCCTTGCTGCTCCCTGCAGCATTTTTTGAACCCGTTGCTTTACTGGAAGCAGCTCCATTGCTATCCACATCGCATAAACCATTCTCTAATTCCCTAACCAAATTCTCAAAGTAGTTTCTAGTCACACTGCAAAAACAAATGAATTAGAAAATTAAACCATACAATTTGGGCACCATAATTATTCATTAGCTATGTCATTATTATACTATTCATTGGTATATAACTGCATGCTGAAACAAATTGTCACACCAACAGAACCAATAGATGGTAAACATTCTAAAACATGAATAGAAAAGCAAACAAAACAACATGCCAAACATATGAATTTCATCAAATGCACGATAGGTATGAATCATGATGTACAAAATGCATATATTTCCATTACAAGATTCCATCTCGAGATGTAATAGCAGATTTACCATTTCTAATTCAAAACAAATGTACAAAGTATGTCTCTTTTCAGCAAACTTGAGGAAAATGTATCAAATATGAAGTCAAACTCCAATCAGAACAAAAAAAGTAAATAAAAAAATGGGAAAATTCTGAACAAAAACAATAATAAGTAATAACATTAACCTGGTCAATCCAGCTAGCTTTGTGCGAAAATCATTGAAATCTTTAGATGGGCCATCACCATTGAGGAATACTTGGAGTTCCTTTTCGGCACATTGATGAAGTCTCTCTAAACCTGATTCAGCCTCACCTGAAGATAAAGAAATTGAATAGTTTATTTCAAGGAAATCACCCAAAATGCAAGACATCTAATCAAATTGAAATTGACAACAAAAAAACCTTGCAAGTACTCAAAGAACTGCTTTTTCGCATGCTCATGCTCCGCTAAATAGAATCCATATGCATATGTCCACTTTAATACCCGCCTGCACTCAACTATCTGCAGAGGTGATACAGAATTTAGAGAGATATTAGACGTCTATTTTACAACAGTCAAAGACATTTCACATCACCCAGCTTCAGAAAATAGTTTAATGAAAAACTTCATTTGTGTCCTTGGGAGAGGGTTATGAAAATATGACTACACAACAGTCTAAGAAATGTGTAAGGCAAATTTATCACCCAGGTCATCAAACAGGGATTTGAGACATGCATCATAAAACTAATTTTTTAATTGTGATACACAAATCATACCAAATCATAAAGTCTGGAAAGGACAAGAAAAATAGCATGAAACATATTAAATAAATTATGCACTGTTGTATAAGCAAAATGTAAATATAATTTTAGGCCAGGGACCTTTAATAGCAGACTACCATAATTCACAGTTTCTATATTGTTGCATGATTCTGGGAATTTGTATTGTGATTCCAGCCACCACATCATAAGCTCTTTATTATTATTTACATTGCAATACATCCTGTATGAATCCCTGAATGACGCAACTTTTACGGCTATGATCAAAGGTATAATTAGTATATTCATTTACCTGTAACCAAGCCTCAGTTATGAACTTAAGCTGTGACTCAGGTTGGCACTGTGTATCACTAAGCTTCTCAATCTGCCAAAAAAAAACAATAAGCCAACACAGATTAAGCTCTAATTTATGTCTTAGATCTGAAAGCATCTAGAATAACAGATACCTCACAAAAATAATAAAAAGACTGAAAGAAACAAAGAAGTTAAAAATAAATAAATAAAAAAACAGATTAGCAGCTGTAAGCAATGATGGAAAGGTCAAGACTTAGTCTGAATATTTTAGAAAGTTTAGTTATATAACCAAAAAGGCGTCTAAGATTCAATTCTAAGTAATCGTATGACAAATGATTTAAAATTTATGTTACATTACTTATCACGAAGTAAGGAATTTAAATTGGCAAATTCATATTTGTTATTCCTGAAAGTTGTCAAACATTCTCAAAAAATCAAAAGTTGATTAGCACGGAAAATGTTCTTTAAGTTGCCAGAGTCACATACAAGACAACATGGAATTTTGGCTCATGGAAGGGTAAGATGGTCAAACACCGAAAATGAATGTGTAGCTTACATGAACAGTTTGCATCTGGTGTAGATCTGAGAGAGCTTTTTGCCTTGACTACAAGAGAAAGAAAATTAATCACATAGCCATACACCATAGGAATTCTAGCTAAATATAAAATAAACAATGAATTAAGAAATTGTAGAGCATGAGTTCAGATATAAAAGATACTAAACAGAAGGGAAAAAAAGTATGGAGTGATACATACAGATTGGTTGCTAGCCCACCGCTCATAATAATGAGTGTACCTCTCCAATGAATTCTTTGCCATCTCTCTTCTTTTTTCAGTTTCATCATACTACATACAACAAGATTTCTTTCAGAATCTTTATACTCTTATCAAAATTATACTAGGCCACCAATGAAACAGCCTAGCAATATTAGAGTGAGAAACTCCATTATCAAGCAACAATTTGACATTTTCAGGCAGCCCACTTTGACAAAGAAAACAAAAACGTTTAACACAAGCAATGGTTTTTTTGTCAGATTGAAGAAACCCTTTTGCACATTGATATGCAGGAACTATATGATTCTCTAAGCTTCTTCTAAGAAGTCTAGGGCTTGAATTAACAATACGAACAATATCAGAGGAAGAAGCGCCTTTGGAAAGTAAAAATTGAAACTTTGGTAAAAGAACCTTGTTGGGGTCGCATGAGAGTAGCCAGGGTTCACGTCTGATGATGTCGCGGAGTTGGGAGATGGAGAAGCCGTGGGTAGTGAAGAAGGCGAGAATTGAATCGGGTTTTTGGGAGTTGGAGAGAGTGAGATTTTGGAAAGCTTTGGAAGCGGTTTCTGGGGAGAAGCCGCAGTTGTTGATGAGGTAAGAGACGGTGAAAGATTGTGGGTTAGTGGTGGAAATGGAGAAGAATTTGAAAAGGGTTTTTGGTATAGGAGAAGGAGAAGAAGATGGTGTTGTGAGTAGGAGGAAAATGTTTTTGTTTTTGGCGGTGAGTGGATCTGAAAATGTGTTTTTTTTTTTTTTTTATCAATTAATTAATTAATTCATTATTATATATAACATAGCGCTTTTTAATAAATGCTATTATATAGGTAGTCAAATAATAGCGTTTTGGTACAAAGTGCTATCTTAAAGAAGTTTAATAATAGCGTTTTGGTACAAAGTGCTATCAAAATTACATAGTCTGTATTATATAATAGCGCCCGATTAAAAAGTGCTATTATAAATGTGTTTTTTCCATTTTAATAGCATTTTTTTTAAAAGTGCTATTAAATTAGGTGATACAAAAAATCATTTTTGGCGTAGTGCTTGGAGCTGTTGTATGTTGCTGTTTTTTTACTGTTTTGTAGCATTTTACAACATCTTTATTTGCTGTTTTTTTTATCAGGTTGTTTGGAGCATTATTGACCAATAAAAATGCAGCAAAAGTGGGCTTGAAGAAAGGTTGCAAACATGGGCTGCATTAGCAACTTTGCTGAAATTTTTTTATGTTGAAAAAAAGCATTTGTACACACTTGTAGCTTTTTACAACTTTGTAATAAACTCCAATAAATTATAACATAAATAAACATGCATTCTTCAATATATTTTCCATTCTTTGGGTAGTATGAATGATCTTGAATCTTCACATAAACATGAATCTTGATATATCTTGATAAAAATTCAAGATCTTCCATTTAAATTTGGGAAGTAATTGAATAATACTTGGATGAATTGTTGAATGATGAATAAATAATAATGCAAGTCTTGGACTTTAATCTTGCACTTTTGTAATAGAAATCCAAATAAATCACATGGATTAATTTGTAATCAAATAGAATTCCTCATGTAATTAAATAGAATTCCTCACTAACTTCTTGAAATAATGCTTCATGTATTTAAATAACCATGATGTAGATTCACCAAAATAATCACAAGAATAATCTTGAATAAATATTCCATGTGATAAATGAATATTCTTGAATGAAATCTCTTGAATAGCTCCTCTTTAATTATCACTTGGATTCAAATAAAGAAAAATCCAAATATTCCGAATATTCCGAATAAATTCTTTTAGAACAGTTTTGAATTTAATTATCCCATTTCAGCGAAATTCAACTCGCGTCGTGAGAAAATATGCAGATGACTTTTGGTTCAAGAAATCGAAAATGACGGTATAACTTGGTTTTTCTTGTATTTTAGAATAATGTGAAACACACATGAACCAAAGTCGGTAGAATTTTGACTCTTCTTCCTGAAAAATAATCGGTGAAAAACGGAGACCATTTGCTGGACAGAGTGTGGAAATAAACGCACAATTCTCTGAAATTCTTTGATGAACCAGTCTTTGGGAAATTAGCAAACGACGGCATTTCTGTCCTGAGACCCGAAATCCTGATCGACGTACAACATCTGACGCTCTTCTTTCAGACCTGTTTTCTGCACATGAAAATAAAACATCGAAACATACACTTCGTGCGTGATTAGTGGTTAGTCATTCATAAGATAAAATGCTCACAACACTCGGTAATCTCTACACAGTCAAAGCTCGAAACATTCGAAACCTACCGTATTCTGTGACCTTGATGTGTATAAAAAAATAATGCAGATGAAGCAGGAATCTTAGGTCAAAAATTAGGGTATGATAGCTGCCCCTATTTAAGTTTCTTCTATCCAGAGATATGAAGATTAAAATCTTCGTCTCGACGAGATTGAAGGTACTTAATTACATAATACGCAATTTTTGCCCTAAGATACTGCCATCATGTTTATGATATGAATGTAGTATTTAAATTTATGGAGAATGATACTGTATGAGACAAGATAATGCTGAGGGAACCAAACACCAACAAACCACAGGAACATAGATTATACACTACTGGGGAAACGAGTCATCGACTTCGAATGATAGACTCTTAACGGTGAATAAAATTTGAGAGAAAACGACCTATGATCCTAACAAAGAAGACATCTTGCATAGGCCACAAAAATAGATTATTGACCCAAAATAATGGTGAGTTCACAACTCAAGGTCAAAGATAGACAAAAGATGTATCCATTTTTGCTGATAACGAACTACCAGCTTTTGAAGGTAAAGATTCACAACAAACTTCTCTACGAGATTTCGAGAGAGATACCAATTAATGTCGAAATAATAATATGGTTGTAGATACACAAGCTGCTCAAATAAAGAAGACGCCACTTGTTGTCTTCCAAAAATACTATAACATACAAGCTGCTCAAATAAAGAAGCCACCACTTGTTGTCTTCCAAAAAATACTATAACATACAAGCTGCTCAAATAAAGAAGCCACCACTTGCTGTCTTCCAAAAAATACTATAACATACAAGCTGCTCAAATAAAGAAGCCACCACTTGATGTCTTCCAAAAAATACTATACATACAAGCTGCTCAAATAAAGAAGCCACCACTTGATGTCTTACAAAAATACTATAACATACAAGCTGCTCAAATAAAGAAGCCGCCACTTGTTGTATTCCAAAGATGTCTATAACATACAAGCTGCTCAAATAAAGAAGCCGACACTTGCTGTTTTCCAAAAGATATGATAACGCACAAGTTGCTCATGAAGAGACCGTCGCTTGCCGTTTTTTTCCAAAAATAATAACGCACAAGTTGCTCATGAAGAGACCGCCGCTTGTCGTTTTCCAAAAATAATAATAATGCACAAGTTGCTCATGAAGAGACCGCCGCTTCCCGTTTTCCAAAAATAATAATAATGCACAAGTTGCTCATGAAGAGATCGCCGCTTGCCGTTTTCGAAAAATATAATAATGCACAAGTTGCTCATGAAGAGACTGCCGCTTGTCGTTTTCCAAAAATAATAACGCACAAGTTGCTCATGAAGAGACCGCCGCTTGCGGTTTTCCAAAAATTAATAACGCACAAGTTGCTCATGAAGAGACCGCCGCTTGCCATTTTCCAAAAATAAGTTTCAGAAGAAAGTTGCGATAACACCGCCAGAGAATAAAATCTTCGTCAAAGGGAACCATGAATAGATCCTTCCTGAGGAAATCAAATACTTAAATGCGCAAAATAAATGCACCATTCATCTAGGTTGTTTAGCTTGGAGAAAACCACGAGATAGCCTATGCAAGAGACAAAAACTCCCTCCAGGAATAAACCAGAGAGAAGACAGTCAAACAAGACTCCACCCAATGAGAAAATAACTCAATTGGGGATTCATCCTATCCAGAAATGGACAAGGAAGGGTAAATCAAAAATTCATCCACGAGGATTAGCTCAGTTGGGGAATTTAGAAAGGAAGCACATTTTCTGCCTAAGTTAACATTCTACTTGAAAGAAACATGTACGTTGTTTGAATAAACAAAGTATACAACCCAAAATCAACGACAAATGTGAATATGCATGCGTGATATAAGTGTAAATGAGTAAATGAATGTTATGCTGACAAAACAAGCAGATGGAATATCTTAAAGATGATAAGATATCACGAAAGAATAGATACTCGGCCAATTTTAAAGAGACGGAAAATAATTGGAACTGGAATCAAAAAGCAACGTCAGAGTGTGTCTCGCTACAAGGTTCAGGTCTTCTGGGAGAAAAGTATTCAAATCCAATCTTCTAATCACCAATAGACCAATGACATGATATAAAGCGTACCACACTTCAGAAATTTGCTCAAATAAAGATAAATGAAATAAAGCTTAACCGGAAATGCTGGGGAGTCACCAAACTTAGTACCGCTAGAAACGCAAGTTACACAACCAACACCTCATGACGATTTTGAAAGAAAACATGTTCATCATGCAAGGATAAATTACTGTATTTTTTTGCATTTCATGGCTTAACCATCCTCGGAACAACTGTTAATATTCCTTTCAGTATTCAATGACATATTTTAAAAATAGGAATGCGTTAAATAACTTTGTTTCAAATATTGCCGTAAAAGGTGAAATTTTGCCCACAAAAGATAAATGCTCAAATTTCATTAATAAGATGGTAGTTCGCTAACAACGCGACTCCAACGGTTTACAAAAGTTTGGGAAATAGTACATGAAAGAAAAAGGTTACACAAAAATAATGATCACTATTCTCCCTAACAACTTCGAATTCCGAAATGTGCTCAAATGCCAAGACTGGTCTGACCAAAAGCTTGCCTAAGCCGCCCCTTTGGGTTTTCAACTTAGCAAACCGTCAACTCAAACCTAGGAGAAATACTTCTTGACTGCATCGGCATTCATGGAGCACGGGAGCTCTTCACCGTCCATATTTGTGAGAATCATGGCACCTCCAGAGAAAACTTTCTTAACGACATACGGTCCTTCAGAATTCGGAGCCCACTTGCCCCTAGAATCAGGTTGGAAAGATAATATCTTCTTGAGCACGAGGTCACCTTCTCTGAACTCGCATGGTCGAACCTTCTTATCAAAAGCCTTCTTCATCCTCTGTTGATATAATTGACTGTGACACAGTGCTGTCAATCTCTTTTCTTCAATTAAATTCAACTGATCATATCTACTTTGACACCATTCAGCCTCGAAAAGTTTAGCTTCCATCAAAACTCTCATAGACGGGATCTCAACCTCCACAGGGAGTACTGCTTCCATGCCATAAACTAGGGAAAATGGGGTTGTACCTGTTGAAGTTCGAACTGAAGTACGGTATCCATGTAAAGCAAACGGAAGCATTTCATGCCAACCTTTATAAGTTACCACCATTTTCTGGATAATCTTTTTGATGTTCTTGTTAGCAGCTTCAACAGCCCCATTCATCTTTGGTCTGTAGGGAGAAGAATTATGATGTTCGATCTTGAACTCTTCACAAAGCTCCTTCATCATCTTGTTATTCAAATTCGAGCCATTATTAGTGATGATCTTGCTCGGGATGTCGTATCAATAAATGATCTGATTCTTGATAAATCTGACTACCACCTGTCTGGTTACATTAGCATAAGATGCTGCTTCCACCCATTTAGTAAAATAATCAATCGCTACCAAGATGAAACGATGACCATTTGAAGCTTTGGGTTCAATCATTCCAATCATATCAATGCCCCACATAGAGAAAGGCCAAGGTGAAGAGATCACATTGAGGAGGGTTGGCGGCACATGCATCTTGTCCGCATAAATTTGGCATTTATGACATTTCTTGACATATTTGCAGCAATCGGATTCCATCGTCATCCAATAGTAACTCGCTCTCAACATCTTTTTAGCCATTGCATGTCTGTTGGCATGAGTGCCAAAAGATCCTTCATGTACTTCTTGCATCAGCATGTCTGCTTCATGTCTGTCTACGCATCTGAGTAGGACCATGTCATAATTCCTCTTATATAATACATCTTCATTGAGGAAGAAACTACTTGCCAATCTCCTCAACGTCTTCCTATCTTTATTGGATTCCCCAGGCGGGTACTCTTGAGTTTGAACAACATGTTTAATGTCATAGAACCACGGTTTATCGTCGGTGACCTCTTCTACTGAGAACACATGAGCAGGTTTGTCGAGGCGCATAACTCTGATTGTAGGCACATCGTTCGAACCATTCACTTGAAACATTGAAGACAAAGTAGCTAAAGCATCAGCCATTTGGTTTTCATCTCTAGGAATATGATGTAATTCCACTTTGTTGAAGAAAGTTAACAATCTTCTTGCATAATCTCTGTAAGGGATCAAACCAGGATGACGAGTCTCCCATTCTCCTTTGATTTGATTAATTACCAATGCCGAGTCTCCGTATATATCAAGAATCGTAATCCTTAGATCCACTGCTTCTTCGAGACCCATAATACATGCCTCATATTCAGCCATGTTGTTCGTGCAGTCAAACTTCAATCCCGCCGTGAACGGGATATGAGTACCTCGGGGAGTGATGATGGTTACCCCAATTCCATTTCCATAAGAATTCACAGCTCCGTCAAATATCAAACCCCAACGGGATTCGGGATCAGGTCCTTCTTCAGGTAACGGCTCTTCATAATCTTTAGCTTTCAAGTACATAACATCTTCATCTGGGAAGTCAAACTTGATGGATTGATAATCGTCAATTGGTTGGTGAGCCAAATGATCGGCCAAAATAATCCCTTTGATTGCTTTTTGAGTGTGATACTCAATGTCATATTCAGATAGCAACATCTGCCAATGGGCTATTCTTCCAGATAAGGCGGGCTTCTCAAAGATATACTTGATCGGATCCATTTTGGAGATCAACCAAGTGGTATGGTTAATCATATATTGGCGCAGACGGCGAGCAACCCAAGCTAAAGCACAACAGGTTTTCTCTAGCATTGAGTATCGAGACTCACAGTCTGTGAATTTCTTGCTCAGATAATATATGGCATGTTCCTTTCTTCCAGTCTCATCTTGTTGACCAAGTACACATCCCATGGAATCTTCCAATATAGTCAGGTACATAATCAAAGGTCTTCCTTCCACTGGAGGAATCAATATGGGAGGTTACAGTAGATATTCTTTGATGCTATCAAAATCTTTCTGACAATATTTTGTCCACACACATCCTTGGTTCTTTCGGAGAAGCTTGAAAATCGGCCCACGGGTAGCAGTCATATGAGATATAAATCTAGAAATATAGTTCAGTCTCCCAAGGAATCCTCTTACTTGTTTTTCCGTCTTGGGTGCGGGCATCTCCCGGATAGCTTTGACTTTATCAGGATCTACCTCAATACCTCTCTGACTGACAATGAAACCCAGAAGTCTTCCAGAACGAACACCAAAAGTGCACTTGTTGGGATTCAGACGGAGTTTATACTTTCTCAAACACTGGAATAATTTCAATAAATGTTCCAAATGATCTTCTTCAGTTTGTGACTTGGCAATCATGTCATCTACATACACTTCTATCTCTTTATGCATCATATCATGGAACAAAGCAGTCATGGCCCTTTAGTACATTGCACTGGCATTCTTCAAACCAAACGGCATTACTCGATAATAAAATGTTCCCTAAGGTGTAATGAAAGTTGTCTTCTCCATATCTTCTGGTGCCATCTTGATTTGATTATAACCAGAGAAACCATCCATGAAAGAAAAGACTTTGAATTTTGCGGTACTGTCGACCAATACGTCAATGTGCGGTAATGGAAAATCATCCTTTGGGCTAGCTCTATTTAGATCTCTATAGTCTACACACATTCGAACTTTGCCATCCTTCTTAGCAACAGGCACTATATTGGCTAACCATTGAGGATAGACCAATGTAACAAGGAAACCTGCATTAATTTGCTTTTGAACTTCTTCTTTGATCTAGTCAGCCATATCGGGACGAGTCCTTCTCAACTTCTGCTTAATCAGCGGACATTCAGATCTCAATGGCAAACGATGCTCCACAATATTGTTATCCAAACCTGGCATGTCTTGGTAGGACCAAGCAAACACATCAACATACTCTCTGAGAAGCTCCAACATTTTCTCTTTGACTTATGGGATAAGCAATGCTTCGACCTTGACTTCCTTTTTATCTTCTTCATTACCCAAATTGATCATCTCTATAGGCTCTTCAAATGGCTGAATAGTCTTTTCATCGTGCTCAAGTAAACGGGAAATTTCATCAGGAATCTCTTCACTATCTTCTTCCTCGACTCTGAACACAGGGAATTCAAAGTTGGGAGGGGGCATAGGATCATTGTTTTCAATGGTTAAGTCATGGATTAATCTGCATATATGATTATGATTTATTTTAGAAATCGATTAACATGAATGTTGTACAGATATAAAAAAAGAGAAGTTATTATATTTTCCTATTACTACCAATTAATTTTCATTACCATTTCCCAGAAAAAGTGAAAAATAAAATAGTAGTGGACAAAATAACATTTTTATTCATGATTGGCAATACTTGAAACAAATGAGCCCAGACATCTTCTCTTTTGCCTTGGGCAGAGCAAAAGGATTTATTTTCAACATAGCCCGACACAAATACTTTTTCGCCTTGGGCAGAGCGAAAGTTTTTTTCCAAAAATAAAACAAAACATTACTCAGAAATGTGCATCACAACGGGAATATCAACAGCAATCCAGTTCTGGAAAACCACTCCATGCGTTACAAAGTCGGGTAAATCCTCTTCAGAATCGTCTCCTATTATAGCATCAACTTCAGGCGGAGTCGGATGGATAAAAACTGCACTTCAGAAAACTTCTTGTATCGGACGGGTAACTGTATCCTGCTTAACTCTTGTAGACATGGGATGAAAACCTAGACCTTCTCCAGACTTGTTCTCAGACAAAGTCAACACATGGCCCCAACCTTCAGCCGAACCACTCTCAACCACTCGTCGTGCATTCTCAAAAGAAGAAATACATGTCCCTTGCTTCTTCACTTCATTATTAGCAACAGATAGAGCTTGGAATTGGGTCCCAACATTCTCATCAGCATCAATAAAAGATAAGGATGACAAGTGGCTTACCACCATAGCTTGCTCTCCACCTATCATTACCAGCTTTCCATTCCTTACAAACTTCAATCTCTGATGGAGTGTGGAAGTGATTTCCCCTGCATCATGGATCCATGGACGACCCAATAGGCAACTATAGGCGGCACGAATATCCATTACTTGAAAAGTGATCTGAAAGGTATGAGGACCAATTATTATAGGAAGATCCACTTCACCAATGACAGTCTTCCTAGAACCATCAAATGCTTTGACAATTACCCCACTAGGTCTCATGGGAGCACCTTGGTATGAAAGTCGAGATAATGTAGTTTTGGGCATTACATTTAACGATGAACCTGTATCTACCAGCACACTTGATAAAGTATCATTTCCACAACTTATCGAGATATGTAAAGCCATATTATGGTTCCTTCCCTCCTCCGGAAGCTCTTCATCACTGAAACCAAGATTGTTACACGAAGTAATATTTCCCACAATTCCATCAAATTGGTCAACCGTCACATCATGATCCACGAATGACTGGTCCAAGACCTTCATCAAGGCTTCTCTATGGGCACCAGAATATCTCAGTAAAGCAAGCAAAGAAATCTTGGAAGGAGTTTGCAATAGTTGGTCCACAATCTTATATTCACTTCTCTTGATTTGCTTCAGAATCTCATCATCATCGGGGTGTGGGATAGGTTCATTGGATCGGCCTACCACAACCCTGGGTTCAACATTTCTCGCGGGAATTTCTGCCGGTATGGGCCTGCTAACTTGGACTTCTGGTCTCTTCAAAGGTACTGCTGCAAAGATACGCCCGCTTCTCGTAACTCTACTCACATCAGCGGTGTTAACAAAAGATGGCATTATCGGTATAGGGACTTCTACCCCGTTCTCAATCATTGTGGCATTATACTTATACGGTATAGCTTGATCTGAGTTGTAAGGCACAGGACCAGGTGGATAAATGATCAAAGGAGCAACAGGTGCAGTCTGACTGTCATAAACGATCTCTACTGGTTCAGGCAAGTTGAATTGCGGTATTATAACATTCACTTCATCCGTCGGATCTCTGTCATATGTAAAAGTGATAACCCTTTGGTCTAACAATTTTTGAATATCCTCCTTCACAATAGGGCAATCGACTTCTCTTGAACAAGATTCACAAACATCATAATCATGTTGATGCCTAAAAAAGGCAAGTCTTCTTAAGCTTTGATGTAACCTGATCAACGAATCTCTTATGTGTTCAACTTGAAAAACTCGAAACTTTCCCGGACAACCTTCCACCATATTCACTGATGCTGCCCCATGTCGAGGCAAAGGATTATCTCTAACATTCAGGTTAACATCCTTGAAAGACAAGATATCGTTCTTAATCAACCTCTGCACATCCGCCTTTAGAGCAAAGCAATTTTCAATGTTGTGCCCCGGCGGCCCTTGATGATATTCACAGAACTGATCTGCCTTGTACCACGGAGAAGTACTATTCGGTGCGACAGGAGGAGGCTTCATCGTTATGAGGTTTTTCCTGATCAGAGCGGGGAACAACTCAGTGTAAGTCATGGGAATGGCATCAAATTGCGGTTTCCTTGGTGAACGATTCTGGTTATTAAATTGATAAGCCTGTTGTCGAGGCTATTGTTGAAATGGTCGTTGCTGAATTGGTGGGGTTTGATGAGTTGGGGTAACCATTGTTGGGTAGACAGCAGGAGTAACTGCCGCAGCATGTGAATAGCCTTTCCTTGGTCTCCCAAGGAAAATTACACTGACATCTTGTTCTTTCCTTTTAGGGAAAACATTTCCGAACTTCTTGATACTGCTAGATGGACTTCCCTCCTTAACCAAACGTCCCTCACGAATTCCTTCTTCCAACCGCATGCCCATACTTACCATCTCGGTGAAATCACTGGGTGCGCTCGCAATCATTCTTTCATAATAAAAAGAACCTAAAGTCTTCAGGAAGATCTTTGTCATTTCTTTCTCCTCAAGAGGGGGATAAATCTGAGCAGCAATCCCGCGCTACCTCTGGGCATATTCTTTAAAGGACTCCCTGTCTTTTTGGGACATAGCCAGGAGTTGATCTCTGTCCGGTGCCATGTCGACGTTGTACTTATACTGGCGAACAAAAGCTTCACTAAGATCGTTGAAATTACGGATCTGGGTGCTGTCCAAACCCATATACCACTTTAGAGCGGCACCAGTCAAACTGTCTTGAAAGTAGTGAATTAACAAATTATGATCATCAGAATATGTAGACATCTTTTTTACATACATAGTTAAATGACTCCGCGGACACGAGTCACCTTTATACCTTTCAAAGTCCGGCACTTTGAATTTGGCTGGAATCTTTACATTTGGAACTAAGCACAAATCATGAGCATTCTTTCCAAACAAATCTTTCCCTTTTAACGCTCTGATCTCCCTCCGCATCTTTTGAAACTGGTCTTGAAATTCCTCCATTCTATCGAAAAGACCCAGACTTTCAGCAGGCTCAGCATGATAAGTAGGCTCATTCAGGTATGGCATAGAATGAACCACAGGAGTGGAAGTTGTCATTACTGGTTGAGGGAAAGGTGCCACAGACGGAATTACAAATGGCACAGTAATTGTCTCTGGTTGAGGAAAGGACACAGTAGGTTGAACCAAAGGTTGTACGGAAGGCTGATACCCTTCTGGCATGAAGTTATAAGGCATTCCCCACAGAAAACCTTTCGGCATCTGATGTTGAAGCGGAGAGTTGACTTGAGTCACAGATGTTGGAACAGTGACAATCTTAGAAACCACAATAGTTGAAGTCTGAATCTCAGCAGCTGCAGTCGATGGTTGATTTTGAGCAGCCATCAAACTTTCCACTAGCGCAGTTAACTTTTCCATTCCGACACGAAGGGTAGTGTGATACGGTGGGAGAACTGACTATGGTTTTGCGTTTGTTTTCGCAAATGTTTCGGTTGAGCAAGAGTCGCCACCGACTTTTTATTTTATCCTAAGGAAAGGTTTAAAAAGCACAGCAAAAACCTTTGAGATATTTTCTTGGGTTCGGGGAGTAGATTATAGAAAGGGAAGGTATTAGCACCCTTTCTATCCATGGTTATCCATGGGCTCTTAGGTACTTGCTTAGATCAACTTGCCTTGGTTTTCAATTGTTTGAAATGGTGCTTTGTGTGTGGTTTTGAAAAGGTTTTGAAAAAGATGCCTTGTTTAGGCTACCCTTGTAACAATTCTTTACTCGAATTTTTTACAAAAGGTGTTTGTCTTTTTGAAAAGATGTTTCAAGGTTTTTTGAAAGTTTGTTTTGGAAAGTGTTTGTGAAGTGTGGTTTGAAAAATAGGCAAGTGTTTTTGTTTTGCAAGTTAACAAGTACTTAAGAGCTATCTACCCTAAAGTTCTCAAAGATTTTTGCTATGTTTTAACCCTTTTAACAATTTTGTTCCACCATTGCATTTGGTGGACAATCTTATGTTAGGATGTGAAAGGGACGGGCGCGGGTCATCGTTTAGACCATAATTGTCATGGTGCCAAGTATCTTTGGGCAATTTTCCTTTAAGGGACTTGATCATTTTTTAGGCAACCTTTCAAAAGCGTCGTCGAGGGACTATGATCATTTGAATCGTTTGTTTTGCCCAAAGAGACCTAACATGCAATATGGCCCATTTATTGAAGGCAACAAGTGGAATACCCTAGGGGTGCAAGTGTGATATGTGTTGTCCATTTTCATGCTTGTTTATCTTGAAATTAGGTCAAACTATTTTTGTTCTTTTTATTTGCATACAAACCCTAATTCTAACATGGTATATTTAGAAAGCATTAAAGTGCGAAAAATAAAGTTCTAAACTATTACAACACAATATGGGAAGGGGGGTACAAATGTTCAAATGGGGGGTATTTGACAAGGAATTTAAACCTAGCTATTACATCAATTTGGAATTTATTTACAAGATAATTAATTTGCACAAATTAAATAGAAATAAAATAAATATGCAAGATGCAAAAAGGGTTTTTTTATATGTATGAAAAAAAAGTATTTTTTATGTCAAATAAACAAAAAAATAAAAAGTATTATTTTTTTGGAGTTTTTGTGTTTTAAGGGTAAAACCCTAATTTTATTAAGTAAATATATTAACTATTTAATATGTACAATAATTAATAATTATATACAAAAATAAAATAAAGTATATTTATAAAAAAAGTATTTTTTGAGGTCAAATATTAATAAAAGAAAAATGTAGGTATTTTTGTATTTTAACCTAAATATACTAATATATATATATATATATATATATATATATATATATATATATATATATATATATATATATATATATATATATATATATATATTTGTATTATTTTCTAAATATGTATTATATATATAAATAATAATATTTAATATTTATAAAAAAATGTATATTTTATATAAAATATTTTCAGAAGATAAAATAAAACAAAAATGAAAATAAAATGTGTTTACATTATTTTTTAGTATTTTAAGTAAAAAGTGTTTATTTATTTATTTATGTACAAATAACTAATCTAAACAAATAAATACCTAAAAAATTCAAAAATGGTTTAAAAAATTATTTTTATATTTTTAATATCATGAGGAAAAATAAATAAGTCAGGAATAAAAAACAAAGTCAACAAATCATAAAAATAAACCAAATGGGCCTAGGGGGTGTCAAAGTAAAAATAGGTTGTGAAGAGAAATAGCACAACAGGCCCAGCCCACCAAGTCTTTCTTCAACCTCCAGCCAGAAATTGTTCAAAAAACGCGCGTTTTGATCACAGATTCAAACATCCTGATTCCTGGCTTTTCAATGAAAACTCACAACATCAAAAATGTTCAGCATCAAACAACGAATCCATACATACCAAAAACTTGATCTAACTCTCAAAAATGAGAGAATTTTATCATTCCCAAATCTTAACCTAACTTTTTATCCAAGTTCAGACATCAAATTCTCTAAGCATACATAATATAAATGAAATCTAATCACATGGGCATGTTCAGGGCTATGAATGTAACATGTTTTCTTCACAAACCTAAAGCTAACAATGCCTGGATAGAGAGATACGTGTTCATGAACTTACCTATTCAGTTGAAGTTGTATCTGGTGATGGAGGTGTCCTCAATGCAAAGTGATGATTGGTACAGCTTCCTTGATGTCCAGGGATGCTATTACAAGCTTTACTTTGTCTTGAAACCTTTTGAATCGTGCTATAGAACTTCAACTGCAAAACAAGAAAATGAAAATGGTGATGTTGCCTGGGAGTGTTACAGGTCGTGTTTGAGGTTTTGATCAGCTTCAAGGGATGTTATGGGATGTGTTTGACAAGTTTTTAGCAAGAATGCATGGAAGGTTTGAGCTGTGGAACTCAAACTGTAGCAAATGCTCTGTTTGGGCAGTTTGAGGGTGATTCTGGGAATGGGGAGGTATGAGGGATGCTAGGCTCGTGTTTCAGCTTAGGATGAATGTTTAGGATATGTTTGATAACTTTGTCTAAGCATGTGTTCACTGATATGAGAGTTGTTGTGTAAAATGCTATATTTCTTCACCCTTAAGCAAGCAAATGTCCACTTGAGTTTTAGACAGCTAGAGGACCCCCTAATGTGCTGCAAACCTTGGCATTGATCAGTGTGATTAGTCCTAAACTTGTGCCAAAGAGATTTCCAATGTACTTGTTGATTTGCAACTTTAACATAAAGTTTAACTTTTCAAAAATGGATATTATGCTTTATCTATAAATGGCTTAATCTTGCAAATAATGTTTGGACACACAAAATAAGGCTTTGGCACAATGAGTATGCATTAAATTATTGAGTGCAAATGGGATTAGAGGCCTGTAATGTAGCATAAACCAAGCTGACTTGAAAATGGCAATGTGTATGAACATGTCTTGGTCAAGAACAAAAGTGACTTTTGCCCAACTTGCCAAATTCGATTCTCCCTAACCATGACGTTGTTTGATGAGTTCTTGGACATTTTGGAAAGCTTGGAATGTGTACTACAATCCATCTTTGAAATGAAAATTGAAATTCCAAGTGGAAGTATGTGAAAAATGGTCTTGAAGTTAGGTAAAAACCTTGCCTAAAATAGGTCAAATTTTCACTAAGTTAAGAATGGTTTGGTACCCTTGTTCCAAAAATTGTAACTTGAGATACAAGCTTCTTTTTGGAAAACTTTGTGAATCAAAGTTGTATATTATGCAATAGGCTACAACTTTCATGTTTTGACTTTTGTTTGAATCCAAATGAATCTTGGTGAGAAAGTGGGACAAAGTTAGGAAAAAATTAGGGTTTTTTATAACTTAGAAAAATTCTAAGTTATGAAAAATCTTCATTTCAAACCCTAATTTGCAATTTTGGATTTCTTGATGAACAAGTTTCATGATTTGGCATGTTTTGATGAAAAATGAATCTTGACACTTGATTTTGACCAAAAAGTCAAAGTTTGACTTTTCAGTATACAGTTAAAATTGATCAATTGACTGGGAAATTCAACTGTCAATTTTGTGCATTTGGGATCTTTTGAACTTGTTGAGCATGTCAAGATAATTCCATGGGGTCCTTGAGTCCATATGTGATCTTGGTTTGCCATTGGCTAGGTCAAACAGTCAAAAATTGCCCTTGTGCAGTCAAAACCCTAAAAATGACCATTTTGCCCTTTTGGTGATCTGATCAAATTTCTTATGGAGTTGTGATCTAAACTTGATAAAATGGTCCGTGTGAGTTCATAATGTTGATGTGGGTCAATTTTTATGAGATTTGACTGTCAATTGGCCACAGTTGACTTTTTCCCCAATATAGTTGATTTCTAAGTCAACTGTCCAATTGACTGGGCAAAACTTGGAATCAAGGCTCGAAACTTGATGTGGATAAACTTGGGAGTCCAATATGAAGCATGAAAGTCATCTTAGGCATTCTAGGTCAAAACATCTTTGTGCAAACACAAACCCTAATTTGGGTCAACAGTGCAAGGAGAAGTCTTGAGCAGATGAAACCCTAACTGGATCTTGAGTTCCGAAGGCTTTGTGATGAGAAATTATTGAGAAATGGGAGGGCAAATTTTGGGGTACAACAGTTGCCCCTGTTCAATCTTCTTGAATCTGAAGAGTTAGATTGGCAAGTTTGCCTTTCGCGACTCGAGGGTAAAAGGAGATTGGACATTAGAGTGCCCCTTAAATTTGCACTCGTCACAGCAATGGATGTGGGAATAGGCTTAGAGATGCCATTTGGAGATGGGCTTAAAGATGCCATCTGGAGGGGTGACAGAAACTTGTCTGGGATGGGCTTAAAGGTGCCATCTGGAATGAGTATCAGAAAGGTGTCCATGTTTTGAACCACATCTGAATTGGGGGTCTGAACAAGCAATAGATTGACATCCGTTGTTGGGATGAATCCGTAAACCTTTTTCAAAAATTGCATCTGAATAAGCTGATAGATTAACATCCGTTGTTGGAAGGAATCCATAAACTATTTTCAGAAGTCTTGAGAAGAGTCTGAACAAGTGATAGGTTAACATCCGTTACTTGGAGAACCCGTGAACTGTTTTCAGAGATCTTGAAGTTGAATAAGCAATAGAGCAGCATCCGTTGTTGGGAAGCGTCCGTAAACTGTTTTCAGAAATCTTGAAGTTGAATAAGCAATAGAGCAGCATCCGTTGTTGGGAAGCGTTCGTAAACTATTTTCAAAGGTTGCATCTGAACAAGTGATAGATTAACATCCGTTGTTGGGAAGAATCCATAAACTGTTTTCAGAAATCTTGAAATTGAATAAGCAATAGAGCAGCATCCGTTGTTGGGAAGCGTCCGTAAACTGTTTTCAAAGGTTGCATCTGAACAAGTGATAGATTAACATCCGTTGTTGGGAAGAATCCATAAACTGTTTTCAGAAGTCTTGAGAAGAAACTGAACAAGCGATAGGTTAACATCCGTTACTTGGAGAACCCGTAAACTGTTTTCAGAAGTCTTGAATTTGGAGGGAGAACCGGTGTAGGGTTCCCTGATGATGAGCTTGTGTAAAACTGCATCTGGATAAATCTGGAATAAGCATTAGAATGTTGCCATGTCTGGGTCACATCTGAACTATTCCTGGAAAGAATCTCGGAAGATAATGATTTTAGTCTGTCGACTGATCTTACCTGAAAAGGTAAAGAGTTATCTGTATGCAATGTCATGATGCATGATGCAACGTATGTTATATGATACGAATGTAAATGAATGCGTATGTAAGCTGATGAGCTATCTTACTGAGGATAGATGAATCCGAGATGGCTGAAGATAAAAGCATCTTGACTGCTGCCGGGACGAATAATTCCTTGGCTGCTGCTGGGGAAGAGAATTCCTGATGACTTCTACTGGGGAGTTCCAATCTAATAGACTCATGTTGGGGAGGTAAGACTGAGAATCTTCAGTTTGGTGGGAAGTATCTCTGTGGGGAGAAGGTTCACTAGTCTGGTTCCGCTGGGGATACTGAAACTTAGTTCTGAGGGGAATTGAGTTCCGGAGGATTCTCTGGCTGGGGATTGTATTGATAAGCTATGTTGGGGAACTCTGATGAACTCCGCTGGGGATAGGAAGAATTTTGGCGAGTGCGATCTTCCGTGGCAATAAGCTGAGGATAACCCAGTTATAAGCCCTTGTGAGGAATAACTTTGAATAAAGCTCGGGAGAGACGTTCGTACTCTGCAGGGGATAAGCTTCCAGAATCTGCTGGGGATATGGATTCCAAATCTCCTAGGGGTTTCCTTTGAAAGGGTATCAAGATATCCAACTGCACCTTCAACCTATCAGGAATCCTCTTTCTTGACTCATAAGGAAATGATTATGTTCAAATGCATATGCCTATTTAACAAAACATTGGACGTTTCTCAAAATAAAACAAATAGTGCAAAATAAAAAGGAAATGACACAAATTTCTGAGAAAGGTATTTGTATTGACTTTCTATGAGTATATTTGTACAAAGGAAACAATCATCCTAGTAAGAGGATTTTGTCGTAAATATTGAAAAATTTATACAAAATAAAGATGGCTATGTGAAATAATTCCATGAGATTCCATTCCGATATAGCCTTCACAACTCTGAATATCTGTCCATTCAATGCTTCGTTTGCCGATGACTGGATTGATCAGAAATCTGGGACTAGTTGATGAAGAGATTGTCTTCGAAGTGATCCGACGAGACATAGTCATACGCTTTAATTCCCTAACTTTTGCCTGAATTGCCCTTTCGGGTTTTCGATCCACCGGGAAACCCCTTTTTGCCCAAGCCGCCCTTTCGGGTTTTCAGCTTGCCGGGTGTACAGATTTTTTTGTTTTTATCCCTAATTTTTGCCTGAACCGCCCTTTCGGGTTTTCGGTTCACCGGGATGCCCATTTTTTCCCAAGCCGCCCTTTCGGGTTTTCGACTTGTCGGGTTATTTTATGCGTAGTATCTTTTGACTATGTCTGCGTTCGTAGGGTGCGGCAAATCGTCGCTGTCCATGGTGGTTAGAATCATCACACCACCAGAAAATATACTCTTGATCACAAATGGTCCTTCATATCTAGGAGTCCATTTGCCCCTGGGATCACTTTGCGGCAAGATAATCCGCTTGATTACGAGATCTCCGACTTGATACACTTGACGTCTGACTTTCTTATTGAAGGCCTTGATCATCCGCTTTTGATACGCCTGACCATGGCATATAGCAGCGAGTCGCTTCTCGTCGATCAGATTGAGTTGATCAAGTCGGGTCTGCATCCAATCATCTTCATTCAAACCTGTATCCTTCATAATCCTTAGAGAAGGAATCTGAACTTCCATAGGCAGGACAGCTTCCATGCCATATACCAAAGAAAATGGGGTTGCCCCGGTTGAAGTATGTGCCGTCGTGCGGTATCCATGTAGGGAAAACGGTAACATTTCATGCCAGTCTTTGTAAGTGACTGTCATTTTCTGAATGATCTTCTTAATGTTTTTGTTCGCAGCTTCAACAGCACCGTTCATCTTCGGCCGATAGGGAGATGAATTGTGATGATAAATCTTGAACTGTTCGCACAATGCAGTGATCATTGTGTTATTCAAATTTGTACCGTTGTCTGTGATGATCCTGTCTGGAACACCATACCGGCATATGAGATTTTGCTTGATGAAGCGGGCAACCACATTTTTAGTAACAGAGGCGAAGGAAGCTGCTTCGACCCATTTGGTGAAATAGTCAATGGCAACCAGGATGAAGCGATGTTCGTTGGAAGTCGTGGGCTTGATCTCTCCAATCATGTCAATGCCCCACATTGCAAATGGCCACAGAGCAGTCAGAACGTTGAGAGGAACCGGAGGGATATGAACTTTGTCAGCGTAGACTTGACATTTGTGGCAAGTACGGGAATGTTGATGGCAGTCAGCTTCCATGGTAGACCAGTAATAGCCTGCCCTTAGGATCTTCTTAGCCATTGTATGCCCGCTCAAGTGAGTGCCAAATGTACCGCTATGTATCTCTGTCATGATCAACTCTGCTTCAGCTTTGTCTACGCATCGGAGTAATACACAATCATGGCTTCGTTTGTAAAGGATGTCGTTGCTCAGGAAGAACTTAGCAGCGAATTTCCTTAAGAACTTCTTGTCATTTGCGGAAGCTCCTTCGGGATAATCTCTAGTCTCGAGATACCTTTTGATTTCATGGAACCAGGGTTGTTCCACTACTTCTTCGGTATTAATCTCGTGACAATGCGCAGGTTCATCCATTCGCTCGATGGTGATTTGGGGAGCCTCGTTATCCCAGTTGAGTTTAAACATGGAGGACATTGTAGATAGAGCATCTACTAGCTGATTCTCTTCTCGCGGGAAATGCTCGAAGGTAATTTGCTCGAAATGAGGCAACAATGTCAAGACATGTTCTTTGTATGGGATAAGATTAGGATGCTTGGTATCCCACTCTCCTTTGATTTGACTGATAACCAAAGCCGAATCACCAAATATGATCAAAGATTTGATCCCCAAGCCTATAGCATCCTTGAGACCAAAGATGCAAGCTTCATATTCAGCCATGTTGTTTGTGCAGCTGAAGCAAAGTCGGGCCGTGAAAGGTGTGTGACAGCCTTCCGGGGAAATGAGTACCGCACCGATACCGTTTCCAAGTGCATTTGAAGCACCATCAAAGTACAGGGTCCATCGGGATCCCTTTTCGGGTCCGTCATACGGTCCGTTACCTTCAATGTTGTCCAAATTCATGATGTCCTCGTCTGGGAAGTCAAATCTCATGGGTTGATAATCTTCGATAGCTTGATGAGCCAGATGGTCAGCTAGTACGCTCCCTTTTATAGCTTTTTGGGTGGTGTACTGGATGTCATACTCAGTTAGGATCATTTGCCATCTAGCTATCCTTCCGGATAAGGCGGGCTTTTCGAAGATATACTTGATAGGATCCATTTTGGAAATCAACAAGGTAGTATGAGTCAACATATACTGTCTTAGTCGGCGAGCAGCCCATACCAAAGCGCAGCAAGTTTTCTCGAGCAGTGAGTAGCGAGTCTCACAGTCGGTAAACTTTTTGCTAAGGTAATAAATAGCATGCTCTTTTCGACCAGACTCGTCATGCTGGCCCAAAACACACCCCATTGAGTTATCCAAGACGGTTAAATACATGATCAGTGGTCTTCCTTCGACGGGTGGCATCAGAATAGGAGGTTCTAGCAAATACTCCTTGATTCTATCAAAAGCAGCTTGGCAATCGTCGTTCCATTCGACTACCTGATCTTTCTTCAAGAGTTTGAAAATTGGCTCACAGGTAGAAGTCAGATGAGAGATGAATCTGGCAATATAGTTCAAGCGCCCCAAGAACCCTCTAACCTCCTTTTCAGTACGGGGAGCAGGCATCTCTTGTATTGCTTTCACTTTTGCTGGATCAACTTTAATGCCTTTGTTGCTTACAATGAATCCTAGAAGTTTACCAGACCTAACTCCAAAAGTGCACTTACTTGGATTCAACCTGAGTTTGTATTCTTTCAACCTGGCAAACAGCTTTTCTAGATGTTCAAGGTGCTCCTCCTCTGTTTGTGACCGAGTTATCATATCGTCTACGTAAACTTCAATCTCATGATGTATCATATCATGAAACAAAGCTACCATGGCGCGTTGATAAGTTGCCCATGCGTTCTTCAGCATGAACGGCATCACCTTGTAACAGAAAGTGCCCCATTGTGTGACAAAAGTTGTTTTCTCCATATCCTCGGGGGCCATTTTGATTTGATTGTAGCCCGAGAATCCATCCATGAAGGAAAACACTTTGTGCTGAGTTGTATTGTCGATCAAAATGTCAATGTGTGGTAGCGGAAAATCATCTTTGGGGCTGGCCCTATTCAAATCCCGGTAGTCCACACACATCCTGACTTTGCCATCTTTCTTAGGTACTGGCACGATGTTAGCGACCCATTGAGGATAGGACGTAACAGCCAGAAAGCCAGCGTCGAATTGCTTCATCACTTCTGCTTTGATCTTTTCAGACATGTCAGGCCTCATTCGGCTGACTTTTTGCTTGATCGGTGGACAATCCTCTCTTGTGGGGAGACGGTGAACCACGATGTTTGTGTCTAAACCTGGCATGTCTTCATAAGACCAAGCGAAGATTTCAACATACTCATTCAACAACTGTATCAGGCGTTCCTTGACACTTGGTTCCAGATTGGCACCCACTTGCACCTCCTTCCGGTCTTCCTCGGACCCTAAGTTGATAGTTTCCAATGACTCTTCGTGCGGTAAGATGGCCCTTTCCTCTTGCTGTAGAAGTCTGGCTAGTTCCCCTGGTACTTCACAACCTTCGTCATCTTCATACTCGGCTTGATTGACCAGATCTTCAGAATTATTGAAGGATATAGCAGAATAGTCACCCATGGAATCCGGAGTGGATGGGTACCTGCATTTGTGAGTGTGGGTGTGTGTAAGGGATAGCCATCCTTAAACAAAAATGAAAAAGGAAAGAAAATGAACAAAAGCAGTTTATCAAATGAAAAACGTCCAATGAATCATTAAACATGGCATATGGATATGAAAATAATCAAAACCCTTACAAATGGACCTACATGCCCCGGGAAAGGCATGAGGTGAAAAGATAGTGTACGGATTGTTTGAAAATAAATATTACAGACCAATAGGAAATGTTTGACAGATAAATTACTGATGAATAAAAGTGATGGGGACAAAGTCTTTTGCCTCCCAGTTGCACAATCCTCCTTTGACAGTTGGGTAAATCCATTCTTCGATGTTGCTCTCTTTGTCTTCATCCTCCAAAGCGTTGATTCCGTAGGGAGAAATTTTGACTGGCGCCCTTTCAATCTTCGAACGGCACATAGCTTTCTGGCCCGCGGTAGTGAACCCTAATCCAAATTTGTCTGTTTTATGGGGAATATCAGGCAACTGCCCCCATGCTGAATTCTTCCCCTCCTTTATTGCGGCCTTTGCATCCTCCAGAGATGCCATCCTGGCCATCTGCCTCGGTGTCTCAGCTGCCAACTTTGCTACTGTTATTTCAGGAAGGACTTCTTCGAAATGTTGGAAAGGCGTCTCAATGAACTCCCCTTCTACTTCCACATACCGGAAAGAGTTCAAGTGGCTAATCATGTACTCCTCTTCGCCATGGACAGTAATGATCTTTCCCTTGACAGGATACTTCAACATCTGATGTAAGGAGGAGGTGACTGCCCCAGCATGGTGTATCCAAGGCCTACCCAGCAAGCAAGAGTATGACGGACGAATGTCCATCACATAGAAAGTAGATTTAAACACCTCAGTGCCTATCTTGATGGGAATCTCAACCTCCCCATGGACCATTCTCTTTGAACCATCGAAAGCTCTGACAATAATATCACTCGGCTTCAACTCTAACCCTTCACAATCTAGTCGGTCCAAGGCCTTCTTAGACAGTACATTCAGCGACGAACCAGTGTCGACCAAGACATGTGCGAGAGTAGTTCCCCGGCACTCGACTGAAATGTGCAAAGCATCATTGTGGTTTCTACCTTTAGGAGTTAGGTCGGCATCATAGAAACCTAATCCATTGTCCGCAGTCAGGCTGGCCATGCAATTTTGAAATTGATCTGCAGAGGTTTCCTGGGGCACATGGGTTGCCTTCAGGAATTTTATCAGAGCTTTAGCGTGCGCTTCCGAGCAAAGTAGTAGTGCCAGCATGGAGATCTTTGAGGGGGTTTGCCCCAGTTGTTCTACCACATCGTAATCACTACTTTTGATTATCTTCAATATCTCATCCATTTCCTTCTTGGAGGTTTCCGGGATGACCAAGGGTTGAGCCCTCGTCCTGACGAGCTCATCTTGGACTCCCTTACCTTTATCAGCAGCGGTAGGAGGGATAATACTAGGAACAACAACCTCTTCAATCAATTGGGTTCTAACAGAGAGCTTTATTGGTGCAGGGACGACCTTGTCGGAAGATGAGGGTCCAAAGATTTCTCTTGGAGGGGCAATCTCTGGAGAAAATATTCTCCCGCTCCGGGTGATTTTGCTTGTGCCTGCAATGTTACCAATGCTGGCTTCTTCATCATCCGAACTTTCTTCAGTTATTTCGATTTGTTTAATACCATGGTAGTAGACGTCACCGCCATAGTTCCATGGTATTGACTTCTCAGAAACATAGGGGACAGGCCCTGGCATTGTTATCTTCAAAGGAACAGATTTCGTAGCTGGTGTAATCTTAACAGGCTTTTTGACGGCCTTGGAAAGATTGGCGTGAATGGTTATGATTGAGACATCTTCAGTATGAGTTGGAGTAGCAGAAACTTTTTCAAACAAAATTTGTCGACTGTCCATTAGGCCTTGGATGCCTTTCTTCAGTAACGGACAATCAAACGGCAGAGAGTAACAACAATAGCAGTCTTCTTTACATCCCGGGAAGATCCCGGCCCTTAACAGATTCAACTTGATGGTTAACAATGGAGTTATCAGATCATTGACATCAGCAACATACAAATCTTCTTCAATGGCATTGACATTTCGGCCGTGCTTCGGCATGGGAGCATATATCACATTAGGCTTCTCCGGAGCATCAAACTCCACCTCCTTCGCCTCTATCGAGTCTTGGATTTTATGCTTGAGTGCCCAACAATCATTGGTGTCGTGCCCGACACTGTCAGAATGGTAGGCGCATTTAGCATTAGGATGATAATGCGGAGAGGACGTATTCATATTTTTTGGTGCCTCCTTGATAGTGGCGAGATTCAACTTCAACAGATGGGGAAGCTCTTGCGCTGGAGTCATATTAATGCGGGTGAACTGCCGTTGTGGCCGTTCCACCCGTTGCTGATTTGGTCTGGACTGGTTATAGCGAGGCTGCTCACTTGAAGGGTTTTAAATCATTACGGCCCCCACGGTCGGTCGGCGCTCAGTCTTCCCTGCTCTTCTCTGAGAATATACCACAGTCGTTTCCTTCTTAAAAGGCTTCTTCTTAACACTTGCAGCAACACCCTTCTGAATCTTTCCTGACTTGATGCCAGCTTCTATTCTTTCGCCTGTTAAGATAAAATCGGTAAACCCCGCGGAAGAGTTACCAATCAGATGATTGAAAAATGGCCCAGATAGGGTCCCTAGAAACATATCAACAAGTTCACGGTCGGTTAAAGGAGGTTGCACCCTGCCAGCCAAATCCCTCCATTTTTGTGCATATTCTTTGAATCCTTCGCCTGTTCCTAATGACATACCCTGAAGTTGGGTACGAGTAGGAGCAAGGTCAGAATTGTACTAATATTGTTTGTAAAAGGCGGTGGCCAAGTCTTCCCAATTTCGGACGCTGGTTCCCTCTAGATGATAAAACCACTCCAATTAAGCCCCAGAAAGGCTGTCTTGAAAGAAATGGATCCAAAGGTTTTTATCTGCCGTATAGGGTTGGATCTTTCTTACGTAGGACCTGAGATGCATTTTTGGACAGGACAGCCCATCATACCTCACAAAAACTGGTACTTTGAACTTTGGGGGAATCACAATCTCGGCAACCAAACCCAAGTCTTCAAAATCCAAACCCGATACTCTTTGTAGTTCTATGGTGGCCAACCTGTCTTCTAAACCTTTGTATTTATCATCAGCTGGAGGGTATTGCTGATCAGAATAGTCTTCATCCTCTTCGACCTCCTCTTCTTCCACATCGGACTCGGAAGGTACCGCAGCCCCACCTCCTTTACTGGTTCCTTAATCAGAAATAGGAGGAAATTCAAGCACTCTCCTGGCCTCTCCGTCAAATCTTCTCCCTAAAGTAGCCACCCCGAGTCTCTTTTTCTTCTTCTTCACTGGGTCTTTATTCCCCAGCAAGGTCTTGAGATCCTCCTGACCCTTAGCCAAGGTCGTCAGGAGTTGCTGGAACTGTGCATTTTGAGCTTGTAGGTCTTTGACTGTTTGCTCGAGATCCATCCTACTGAAATAAACAGCTGACAGATAAGGAAACCTGGCGTGAGACCTGCTTATGCACATGATGAATGGTATGCTTATGTATGCAATGCATTCAAGGATTTAGAACATTCAAAATTGTTGCAGACAAAGAAGAACGCACGTCATATTAATAAGAAGGAATTTGTTAGTACATAAATGCCCTCATGGGCCAAATATTACAAAAACAACTTCTCAAGGTAAAAAGACATTGTGCATCCTCTTTGGTGCGATATAGGTGTTGAGGGCCTCTTGCTCATAGAGTCGGCGGGTAAGCTCTAGAACCTTATTCTCACTGGCGTATAAGCTAGCTTCAAAAGTGTTTCGTTCCTCCTTGAGCTGAATCCAACTTTTCTGCATTTCCTCCCACGATGTAGGCATGTCAGGATATAGGATGGTGTAGGGAACCTCTCCTTCCATGACGGGCTCTCTAATCACAGGGAGAACATGAGGATAAGGCATCATTAGACTTTGGGCTCGGGCTCGTACCCACTTGAGGTAAGGCTCAAGAGGGATGGAGTTCTTGTGTCCCAGTGTCTTGCTATCAACCTTGTTGGGCCTCCCCCAAGCTCTGATGAATCTTTGGCGAAGTCCTTGCGCATCGTTGTCGAAGTCAAAAACTAGGTCAGGAATCAACATATCATGAGGGCCATCCCTCCGTGCATATCCAAATTTCCTCAAAGCTAGGCAAGGGTTGTAGGTGATACCTCCTCTGATCCCAAGTAAAGGAACGTTAGGAAACTCTCTGTAACGATCGACGATGATGACATTTTCTCTGGACCGAGAACACCAATGTACATCAGAGTGAGTAAGAGTCATCAACCGTTGGGACCACCTTGAGCCTTGGTCATTCTTCAAGACAGATTGTGGAAGGTGTGAAATAAACCACCTTGCAAGGAGAGGAGTACAGCACATGAGAACACCCCTCTTTCTCATTGTTCGTGTGTAAAATGAGTGAAGGATGTCCCCAAGAAATGTTGGTATTGGATTTCTGGTCAAGAAGATTTTGACGGCGTTGACATCTACCAATTGGTCAGAATTTGGGAACAAGACCAACCCATAGATAAGGAGTGCCACAATTTCTTCAAAGGCTAGTAGGTCCAATGAATTCCAACATTCTTGTGCCTTCTCAAACAAGAATTTTGCTAAGAATCCTTTGACGCCGCTTCTGGTTTCCCAATGCCCCTTGATGTCGGATGGTTGTAGATGTAATGCTCGAGCAACATCTTCCGGCTTTGGTTCCTTTTCCGTACCGTTGAAGGGTAGTTGATTAAGGATAGGAATTCTCAGGAGTTGAGAAAACTCCTCCAAAGTGGGCACCAACTGGTAATCGGGGAAAGTGAAACAGTGGTGAAGAGGGTCAAAGAACTGGAATAGCACTTTCATCATGTCTTCTTCAATGTTGGTGTTGACTAAGCTGAGCAGTCTACCATGTCTTTCACTGAAGGATGAGTTTTCCGGAATTCTTGAGGTGAGCTCCTTGAGTTGAGGAGAGATTCTCACAAGGTTGACTTGGATGGTTTTTCTGCGAGGAATTTCCATGACCTACAAAACAAGAACAAAGATGAAGATCTAAACCCTTGAAGTGGTTAGTGAATGCATATGATGCTTTATGATGTTTATGATGTATGCACAAACATATGTACAAGCAAATCACACCAAACCCTAGTTTCAGGCTTGCACGGGGTTTCATAGGTAAGTACCCTCTTGAGTGTAGTTGGCTTAAAAACATGTCCTATAAATAGTAACTGGGTTCTAAGGAGCTCAATATCATTGGATTATTTTCAATGTTCATTGTTCTGGTTTAGCCACTTAACTAGCAACCAAAATATTCCAAGAAAATAACCCTCAATGAGTGTAGTATCGAGTATCTACCAACTTCGGACTTCACCAAAGCCGGTCATCTCACTACCCCTAATGTAAGGCCAAGATGGTCAAGTAAGGTTCTAGGTCATTAGTTCTTAGTGACATCACTCAGCGGCCCCGTACTCTCCTTGATTGAACTCAAGGGTTACCGGTACTCACAAATATGTCGCACTAATATAACTATTGCTTCGACCGTGTCGGTATACCCCGCACAGTTTCCACAACGTATTGCTATCTATGAATGTTTCCCAAAATCCGGGTGTAGGATTGCAAACCCAAACAAGAGAGCCAAGATATAAAGCAAACAAGACAAACAATTAATCATGCAAGAGGGTGATCTAAGCCCTAAGGTTACTCCACTTTTAAGATTCTCCCCAGCAGAGTCGCCAGTTCTGTGATACGGTGGGAGAACTGACTATGGTTTTGCGTTTGTTTTCGCAAATGTTTCAGTTGAGCAAGAGTCGCCATCGACTTTTTATTTTATCCTAAGGAAAGGTTTAAAAAGCACAGCAAAAACCTTTGAGATATTTTCTTGGGTTCGGGGAGTAGATTATAGAAAGGGAAGGTATTAGCACCCTTTCTATCCATGGTTATCCATGGGCTCTTAGGTACTTGCTTAGATCAACTTGCCTTGGTTTTCAATTGTTTGAAATGGTGCTTTGTGTGTGGTTTTGAAAAGGTTTTGAAAAAGATGCCTTGTTTAGGCTACCCTTGTAACAATTCTTTACTCGAATGTTTTACAAAAGGTGTTTGTCTTTTTGAAAAGATGTTTCAAGGTTTTTTGAAAGTTTGTTTTGGAAAGTGTTTGTGAAGTGTGGTTTGAAAAATAGGCAAGTGTTTTTGTTTTGCAAGTTGACAAGTACTTAAGAGCTATCTACCCTAAAGTTCTCAAAGATTTTTGCTATGTTTTAACCCTTTTAACAATTTTGTTCCACCATTGCATTTGGTGGACAATCTTATGTTAGGATGTGAAAGGGACGGGCGCGGGTCATCGTTTAGACCATAATTGTCATGGTGCCAAGTATCTTTGGGCAATTTTCCTTTAAGGGACTTGATCATTTTTTAGGCAACCTTTCAAAAGCGTCGTCGAGGGACTATGATCATTTGAATCGTTTGTTTTGCCCAAAGAGACCTAACATGCAATATGGCCCATTTATTGAAGGCAACAAGTGGAATACCCTAGGGGTGCAAGTGTGATATGTGTTGTCCATTTTCATGCTTGTTTATCTTGAAATTAGGTCAAACTATTTTTGTTCTTTTTATTTGCATACAAACCCTAATTCTAACATGGTATATTTAGAAAGCATTAAAGTGCGAAAAATAAAGTTCTAAACTATTACAACACAATATGGGAAGGGGGTACAAATGTTCAAATGGGGGGTATTTGACAAGGAATTTAAACCTAGCTATTACATCAATTTGGAATTTATTTACAAGATAATTAATTTGCACAAATTAAATAGAAATAAAATAAATATGCAAGATGCAAAAAGGGTTTTTTTATATGTATGAAAAAAAAAGTATTTTTTATGTCAAATAAACAAAAAAATAAAAAGTATTATTTTTTTGGAGTTTTTGTGTTTTAAGGGTAAAACCCTAATTTTATTAAGTAAATATATTAACTATTTAATATGTACAATAATTAATAATTATATACAAAAATAAAATAAAATGAAGTATATTTATAAAAAAAGTATTTTTTGAGGTCAAATATTAATAAAAGAAAAATGTAGGTATTTTTGTATTTTAACCTAAATATACTAATATATATATATATATATATATATATATATATATATATATATATATATATATATATATATATATATATATATATATATATATATATATATATATATATATATATATATATATATATATATATATATATATATATATATATATATATATATATATATATATATATATATATATATATATATATATATATATATATATATATATATATATATATATATATATATATATATATATATATATATATATATATATATATATATATTTGTATTATTTTCTAAATATGTATTATATATACAAATAATAATATTTAATATTTATAAAAAAATGTATATTTTATATAAAATATTTTCAGAAGATAAAATAAAACAAAAATGAAAATAAAATGTGTTTACATTATTTTTTAGTATTTTAAGTAAAAAGTGTTTATTTATTTATTTATGTACAAATAACTAATCTAAACAAATAAATACCTAAAAAATTCAAAAATGGTTTAAAAAATTATTTTTATATTTTTAATATCATGAGGAAAAATAAATAAGTCAGGAATAAAAAACAAAGTCAACAAATCATAAAAATAAACCAAATGGGCCTAGGGGGTGTCAAAGTAAAAATAGGGTGTGAAGAGAAATAGCACAACAGGCCCAGCCCACCAAGTCTTTCTTCAACCTCCAGCCAGAAATTGTTCAAAAAACGCGCGTTTTGATCACAGATTCAAACATCCTGATTCCTGGCTTTTCAATGAAAACTCACAACATCAAAAATGTTCAGCATCAAACAACGAATCCATACATACCAAAAACTTGATCTAACTCTCAAAAATGAGAGAGAATTTTATCATTCCCAAATCTTAACCTAACTTTTTATCCAAGTTCAGACATCAAATTCTCTAAGCATACATAATATAAATAAAATCTAATCACATGGGCATGTTCAGGGCTATGAATGTAACATGTTTTCTTCACAAACCTAAAGCTAACAATGCCTGGATAGAGAGATACGTGTTCATGAACTTACCTGTTCAGTTGAAGTTGTATCTGGTGATGGAGGTGTCCTCAATGCAAAGTGATGATTGGTACAGCTTCCTTGATGTCCAGGGATGCTATTCCAAGCTTTACTTTGTCTTGAAACCTTTTGAATCGTGCTATAGAACTTCAACTGTAAAACAAGAAAATGAAAATGGTGATGTTGCCTGGGAGTGTTACAGGTCGTGTTTGAGGTTTTGATCAGCTTCAAGGGATGTTATGGGATGTGTTTGACAAGTTTTTAGCAAGAATGCATGGAAGGTTTGAGCTGTGGAACTCAAACTGTAGCAAATGCTCTGTTTGGGCAGTTTGAGGGTGATTCTGGGAATAGGGAGGTATGAGGGATGCTAGGCTCGTGTTTCAGCTTAGGATGAATGTTTAGGATATGTTTGATAACTTTGTCTAAGCATGTGTTCACTGATATGAGAGTTGTTGTGTAAAATGCTATATTTCTTCACCCTTAAGCAAGCAAATGTCCACTTGAGTTTTAGACAGCTAGAGGCCCCCCTAATGTGCTGCAAACCTTGGCATTGATCAGTGTGATTAGTCCTAAACTTGTGCCAAAGAGATTTCCAATGTACTTGTTGATTTGCAACTTTAACATAAAGTTTAACTTTTCAAAAATGGATATTATGCTTTATCTATAAATGGCTTAATCTTGCAAATAATGTTTGGACACACAAAATAAGGCTTTGGCACAATGAGTATGCATTAAATTATTGAGTGCAAATGGGATTAGAGGCCTGTAATGTAGCATAAACCAAGCTGACTTGAAAATGGCAATGTGTATGAACATGTCTTGGTCAAGAACAAAAGTGACTTTTGCCCAACTTGCCAAATTCGATTCTCCCTAACCATGAGGTTGTTTGATGAGTTCTTGGACATTTTGGAAAGCTTGGAATGTGTACTACAATCCATCTTTGAAATGCAAATTGAAATTCCAAGTTGAAGTATGTGAAAATGGTCTTGAAGTTAGGTAAAAACCTTGCCTAAAATAGGTCAAATTTTCACTAAGTTAAGAATGGTTTGGTACCCTTGTTCCAAAAATTGTAACTTGAGATACAAGCTTCTTTTGGGAAAACTTTGTGAATCAAAGTTGTAGATTATGCAATAGGCTACAACTTTCATGTTTTGACTTTTGTTTGAATCCAAATGAATCTTGGTGAGAAAGTGGGACAAAGTTAGGAAAAAATTAGGGTTTTTTATAACTTAGAAAAATTCTAAGTTATGAAAAATCTTCATTTCAAACCCTAATTTGCAATTTTGGATTTCTTGATGAACAAGTTTCATGATTTGGCATGTTTTGATGAAAAATGAATCTTGACACTTGATTTTGACCAAAAAGTCAAAGTTTGACTTTTCAGTATACAGTTAAAATTGATCAATTGACTGGGAAATTCAACTGTCAATTTTGTGCATTTGGGATCTTTTGAACTTGTTGAGCATGTCAAGATAATTCCATGGGGTCCTTGAGTCCATATGTGATCTTGGTTTGCCATTGGCTAGGTCAAACAGTCAAAAATTGCCCTTGTGCAGTCAAAACCCTAAAAATGACCATTTTGCCCTTTTGGTGATCTGATCAAATTTCTTGTGGAGTTGTGATCTAAACTTGATAAAATGGTCCATGTGAGTTCATAATGTTGATGTGGGTCAATTTTTATGAGATTTGACTGTCAATTGGCCACAGTTGACTTTTTCCCCAATACAGTTGATTTCTAAGTCAACTGTCCAATTGACTGGGCAAAACTTGGAATCAAGGCTCGAAACTTGATGTGGATAAACTTGGGAGTCCAATATGAAGCATGAAAGTCATCTTAGGCATTCTAGGTCAAAACATCTTTGTGCAAACACAAACCCTAATTTGGGTCAACAGTGCAAGGAGAAGTCTTGAGCAGATGAAACCCTAACTGGATCTTGAGTTCCGAAGGCTTTGTGATGAGAAATTATTGAGAAATGGGAGGGCAAATTTTGGGGTACAACAGGTAGAAACCTCCTCACGAAGCTCGTGGTTTTCCTGTTCCAAATCTTCCATCTTCCTCTGACGATTAGCTCGGGTATCGTACCAATGAGACAGCTTGACAATCTATCGGAGTGGAAAAAGAAACAAGGATAAGACTCTAGAAAACATGTGAAGTGGAATGTTGGATGATGCATGATATGCGATGCAAATGATCATTTGTTTTGATAGTTTTTTTTTCAAGGAACTTCGATAATTTTGCACACATCAATGGTAAAGGAATTTGGAACAACAAAAACTCATTTAATTAATCAAAGTGGTAAATTACAACTTAAAACTTTGGAACAACAAAACAATAAATTACAATTTTGGGACAGCAACCCAATAATAAAAAGCAATAAATTACAACTTTGGAACATGAAGCCCTTTTACAGAGTTTTACAAAATGACAACAGTAATAAAAATAAAACTAAGAACTAAAGATCACTCAGAATCATCAGATGAAGGACCAAATGCCAACTGTAACTGGAGCTTCCTGATCTTCTTTTCATAAAATTCTTCCATCTCTTTCTTCTCAGCTACCAGTCGATCAATGATTTCCTTTTGTGGATTAGGAACAAGAGCAACGCTTATCGACTCTTCCTTCTTTCTCTTCCTTTCATTTGCATATTTCTTCAGTAACGCATCCTTTTGACGAAGATTCTCATCATGATCAATGAACCAGCCGTCTTGAATAAATAGAAAATCCTCCTTTTCCTTTAGCTGTCGAGTCAGGACCCGATTCTCATATTCCGACATATTATACTTTTCTTTCCAAGCATCTCTCTCGGACTTCATCCTAGCCAGATTTCCTTGGTATTCTCCCATATTCTCGACAGGGATATCAATAGATGATGATGCAACAGTAGGGAATAAAGGTTTCTCGGGTTTATAAGGCATCTTGAGAGCACAAGCCCTAGCACGAACCCATTGCAGGTAAGGCTCCAAAGAAACAGCACCTCTCTGTCCTAACATGTCTCTCCCTTTTCTATGGATGTGACGCCAAGCTCCTTCGATCTCCTTCTTAGCTGCTTGGTGATCTTGTCCTTCTTGTAGAAAGAAACCGCTCACATGAATGTTGTTCGGCTTGTCCCTCATCGGGTACCCAAAATGACGGCGCGCGAGGACAGGATTATAGTTAATTCCTCCTTTCGTACCAAGAAGAGGCACGTTAGAAAAAGCACCACAGCTATTGATGATCTTCACGTCATAGTAAGCTCGATTATACCAATCAATGTCGAAATGAGTGAGAGCCATAATTTTTGGCGCCCATCGCGTCTCCTTCTCGAGATCCCAGAAAACATCATACCTAGGTAGATAAGAAACATATCACTGATACAGCAATGGTGCACAACAAATAATCATCCCTCCTTGATAAGAGTTTCGGAGATGGATGGAGTAGTAGGTATCTCCTAGCAGCGTAGGGACTGGATTTCCAATCAAGAAGATTCTGATGGCGTTGATATCCACGAACTTATCAACGTTAGGGAACAAGAATAGGCCATAAGCGAGTAAAGCAAAGGCGTCTTCAAAGGCAATAGTATCTTTTATCTCAGCAAAATAACGATCTTTCTTCAACAAAAACTGCATAGATAAGCCTCGGATTCCCCCTTTTGTAGTCATGTTCTCCTCTATCTCCGACTTCCTCAAGTGGGTGATGGTCGCTATCTCGTGAGATTTGGGTTCCTCTTCTAAGCCAGAAAAAGGAACACAGTCGATGATCGACAAACCAAGTATGTAGGAATACTCTTCTAAGGTGGGCATTAGCTGGTAATCCGGAAAGGTGAAGCATCGATACAAAGGATCGTAGAATTGGACCAACGTACTAAGGATGCCTTCCTTCATCTTGTGCTTCATGAGAGGTATAATGGACCCATATTTCTTCTGAAACTCCATCGGGTTCTTGATCTTAGGAATCAAACTCTTCAGCTCCTCAATCTCAGGCTCCTTAAAACTATAACTTCGAGTGTTTCTTCTTCCAAACTCCATAATAACAGTACCTGAGATGTCTGCAAAAATCATTCTTAAGTATCTTGAAAAACAAGTTTTTACAAAAAATGTTGATGGATGCATGGATGAATGATAATGCAACAGTTACACATAAGTTCACAAATATGGGGTTCAAAGGTTCAACGCTTCGAGCATGGAGTCAAAGGTAAAGCCCACCCCAGGGTATGTACTAATGGTTTAATCACACCTGTAAGTCAAGGTTCTAAGAGTTCCCAGAGTCTACATTCCTCCTTCGGATATTACCAACGTCTTGATTACTCAATAATTAGCAATATTCTCAAGAGAAACTCATCTGAGCGTAGCATCGCGTGACAACTACTTCCGGATTACTCTGTTATAGTCTTCACGCTACACCTAAAAGGCCAAGATGGGTTAGGGTTCTACGGTTCTCAGCTTCTTTGGCTCCCAGGTCGAAAATAATAATGTCTTCCCGATTACTCGGTAAACAAATACTACGTTCAAAAGGGTCTTCCACTGAGTGGGGGATTTCATGCCTCCTTCTTCGGGATTACTCCCTCAAAGTTAACATGACTATACTGCCCGTCCTATTCTTAAGTGTAACTTAATCCGGGTATAGGATTCGTCCTTTGCAAAAAACCCAAACAAACCCAATATAAACACATAATCAAACAAATCAAATAATAATAAAACAGATAAAACAAACTAGGCTTAACCCACTTAGGGATGGACCAGCAAGAGTTCAATCTTTCCCCAGCAGAGTCGCCATTTCTGTAGCGATAAAAAATGTAGCGGGGTAAATCGGAGATCGAACTATTAATTAATTCATCTCACAAAAAGCAAGAGTCGCCACCGCGCTTTATTATTTCCAAGGGAAAAGGGAAAAAAGAGAAATAAAACCCTAAAGTATGCAATGTAAAATAATACTTTTAAAAGTAATGAAAATACAAGGCATTTTGAAAAGAGATACGGAGTTCGGGGTTGGTTATACAATGGGAAGGTATTAGCATCCAATGTATCTATAGTATACTATAGGAACCTTTTGAAATATTTGTTTATTAAAAAAAGTTTGTTTGATTAAAAATAAATTGTTTGGCCGAAAATGGGTATGGACGAGTTTTCAAAAATACGACGACCTAACGTCGAAGTTTTGACTTAAAAGGTGTGAGTTTTGAAAAATTGAATATTTGGGAAAATTATCTTAAGTTTTTAACAAAATAATAAACTAAAGATGAATGAGGGTATTCGCGCTATGTGTTTGATGACATGAAGTCGACAAAAATTTAAACGATTCCCTTGGATTTGAGACGGACGAAAGATATAAAGATTACCGATAAAATTAATAAAAATTACGCTTGAATAATTGACTAATGTAAATTAAATCATACTAGTATGCATTTTAATGACTAAATAAATAATCAAAAGTACATGAAGATTAAATTACGAAATCATAGATTTTTAATAATTAAACACATAACAAAATTCATGAAACATGTATTTTTGAATAATTAAATAAACAACAACACAAAATAAAAAAAAAGAATTAAATAGTATGTTGACAAAATTAAATAAAAGGTGAAATTTTAATTATATGTTTTTTATGTTTTTTTATAATAATTAATAATTATACAGCAAACTAAATTAATGATTAATCAAGTATATTTAAATAAAGGGAAATATGGCCAAAATAATAAAAGACATAAAAAGGACTCAACAAGGACTTGAACTCAGGACCTCTAGATTGCTGTTAATACTCTTTGCCAATTGAACCATGTCATTATTCATTTACTAGCATAAGTTAATAAAACATAAGGGAAAAATTAAAATTGGAATTGGACTGAACTAGGCCCAATGGGCCACCGGGTCAAGAAGGGAATAGGAAAAGAAAATGAAGTAACCCTAGTACAAAGGAAGCGGCGGCTGCAAGCTGGCATATGCTGGAAGAAACAAAAATAATTATTAAAAAAAAACTTTGTTACGTTGGGAAGAGAAAAAGAAGGTGGATTTTATATTATTATTATTAATAAGACAAAAGAACAGTAATATTAGTTTGTAAAAAAAGAATCAACGTCATTCTCTCTCTCACAGAATCGTTTCTCTTCTTCCTCTCTCATTACACAGCAAATCTCTTCCATTACAGATCTGTCCTCTTTTCTCTCCCACGCATATTCAACTTCTTTTCTCTTGCCTCACAGAACCGTCTTCTTCTCTCTTTATTCCTTTTTGGTGGTTGTTTGCGTATGGAGTTGAATCGTAGGATTTGAGACAAATCGGTGACGAAACAGAGGTGGGAAGAGGGTTTTAAGGTGAGTAGATGAAGCTCACGCAGAGAGACGAAGGTAGAATGTGACGGTGGCACACGATTAGTCGCGTCAGTGAAAATGGTTAAGGGAGGTGGCCGGATTCGGTGAAGGTGTAACCTGTTGCGGATCTGTCGCAACGCAGGTTGTTATGGGCTCGCGACGTTTGTTGAGACAAAGGGCTTCTCGTTGGAGTCCCGTGTTAGGTACGGTGAAAGCAGCTTCCCGATTCGAAACCTTCCTCTTCTTTTTGTTCAATAATGACGCGAAAACAAAACCAAAAGGCAACAGAAGGAGAAATTGCACAATCAGGGTGGCAACATCAATCTACTTCTTATCTCTTTTCCTATCTAATGTCTGTTGCAGGTGAAGGTTCTATGTTAGATGATAGAATTGTGTTAATGGTTTTTAAAGGTTGAAGAGAAAAACTGAAAGATTAGCGTATGAGTTACATTGTTGAATGTCAAAAGATAAAGTTCGTGGTTTTGTTTGAAAAAAAAATATTATTATTGTTAAAACAACAACAATAGGTTTATTATTGTCGCTGTAAAAGCATATCAACAAAAGTTTTTATGGACTTTAAATTTTTGCAACAGCAAAAAAAATGGTTTTCTTGGTTTTGTAACAGCAAAATATTTTTTGGTTTTGGATATTAGAATAGCACAATATTTTTTGGTTTTTGTAACAGCAAATGTTTTAAAAATTTTGTAACAGCAAATATTTTTTTTGGATATTGTAACAATAAATGGGTTTTTTTGGATATTAGAACAACAAAATATTTTTTGGACATTGTAACAACAAAATATTTTTTGGATATTTGTAACAGCAAGTGTTTTAAAATTTGGGACAGCAAATGATTTGTGGACTTTGAGATTTTGTAAAGCAAAAAGGATAACCAAGTTTTTGGACAGCAAAAAATATTTTGGACAGTAAAATGTTTTGGACAGCAAAAAAATATTTTGGACAGCAAAGGTGTTTTGTACAGCAAATTCTAAACAAGTTTTTTTGGGACAACAAAGTGTTAAATCGGTATTACGCGACGGAAGAAGTAAGCTTTTTATTACACTTGTTATTATTATCGATATTATGAATACTAACATATTTAAATGCTAACAATCATGCAGCAACTCAACTCAAATACAGTACAACAAAAAAAGAATGATAAGGCAAATATTACTTGGCAAAGTAAAAACGGTACAGCAAGTGATTCAAGCATGAACATATACAACAGTAGATAGAGAGAACAAAAGAATAATACATATCAGAGCCTCTCCGATGGGGCTTCTAACAAAATGGTAAGCTTCCTTGAGTTTGCTATCTTTTCTCCTTGCTGGATTTTTCTTAGAACAACACTAATTTTCTGTTTTCACTCTTGCTGAAACTTTAGAACAACACTCTATTTTTCTGGTTTTTTCTTACTTGCTGAATTTTTTCTCCTTTTTTTTTGTGTTGACAAAGGCTCTTATTTATAGTGGAGTATGTGGGATTTGAGGGGGGAAAAACAGTAGAAATTTGAACTGTTTTGGCAAGTTGTTTCTATGCTTTGTTCTCACAAATTACTTTAGCCATTTTGATACAAATTGCTGCCACTTTGATGCAGGTTGGAGCAGGTTTTGGCAGCACTTGGAGCTACTGTATGTTGCTGTTTTTTTACTGTTTTGTAGCATTTTACAACATCTCTATTTGCTGTTTTTTTTCCAGGCTGTTTGGAGCATTGTTGACCAATAAAAATGCAGCAAAAGTGGGCTTGAAGAAAGGTTGCAAACATGGGCTGCATTAGCAACTTTGCTGAAATTTTTTTATGTTGAAAAAAAGCATTTGTACTCACTTGTAGCTTCTTGCAACTTTGTAAATTATAACATGAATAAACATGCATTCTTCAATATATTTTCCATTCTTTGGGTAGTTATGAATGATCTTGAATCTTCACATAAACATGAATCTTGATATATCTTCATAAAAATTCAAGATCTTCCATTTAAATTTGGGAAATAATTGAATAATACTTGGATGAATTGTTGAATGTTGAATAAATAATAATGCAAGTCTTGGACTTTAATCTTGCACTTTTGTAATACAAATCCAAATAAATCACATGGATTAATTTGTAATCAAATAGAATTCCTCATGTAATTAAATAGAATTCCTCACTAACTTCTTGAAATAATGCTTCATGTATTTAAATAACCATGATGTAGATTCACCAAAATAATCACAAGAATAATCTTGAATAAATATTCCATGTGATAAATGAATATTCTTGAATGAAATCTCTTGAATAGCTCCTCTTTAATTATCACTTGGATTCAAATAAAGAAAATTCCAAATATTCCGAATATTCTGAATAAATTCTTCTAGAACAATTTTGAATTTAATTATCCCATTTCGGCGAAATTCAACTCGAGTCGTGAGAAAATTTGCAGATGACTTTTGGTTCAAGAAATCGAAAATGACGGTATAACTTGGTTTTTCTTGTATTTTAGAACAATGTGAAACACACATGAACCAAAGCCGGTAGAATTTTGACTGTTCTTCCTGAAAAATATTCGGAGAAAAACGGAGACCATTTACTGGACAGAGTGTGGAAATAAACACACAATTCTCTGAAATTCTTTGATGAACCAGTCTTTGGGAAATTAACAAACGACAGCATTTCTGTCCTGAGACGCGAAATCCTGATCGACGTACAACTTCTAACGCTCTTCTTTCAGACCTGTTTTCTGCACATGAAAATAAAACAGCGAAACATACACTTCGTGCGTGATTAGTGGTTAGTCATTCATAAGATAAAATGCTCACAACACTCGGTAATCTTTAAACAGTCAAAGCTCGAAACGTTCGAAACCTACCGTATTCTGTGACCTTGATGTGTATAAAAAAATAATGCAGATGAAGCAGAAATCTTAGGTAAAAAATTGGGGTATGATAGGGAAGAACTTGCTCAACCATGGAACGCAAAAAAACTAAAAGAATATTACAATAAAGGCGCATAAATAGTTGGCTTGTTTTTTCAAAACAAGCACGGCGGCCTCGGTCGCATCTGTGTGCTCAGGTACAAGCATAACACCTCAAATACGAACGAAATGGCGAGTTTCCACTCTTTAACGAGCATATCCTCGACCCAATAGGGAAAACTCAAACGAGCTCCACCATCGTCGTACCATGATGGCAGAACACCTAGATCGTGATGGGAAGTTCACGCCGCCGAGTTCAGATCTTAGTCAACTAAATTTGGACTCAGCCCCCTGCTCGAAAGACAATTATGGTCATTCAAACAATTCCCCACACTGGCGAATATCAATACCGTCGAGAAAATCCCCAAATAAGCTTAGTAAAATGCAAATAAAACATCTCGAATAGACGAACATACAAATATGTGAAACTTAACAAAAGAAATTAATACTAATCATGCATACATAAAAATAATTAAAAAAATTAATTAAAATCAGAACGGTCACGAAGACCGCAATTGTCAAAACATTACACAAAGAGGGTCATGCCCCCATCCAAGAATGACTGAAGTAACGAACACAAGGACCGAAGCTTTTTGGGTGTTACATTAAAACAGGCAAAAGCCCCCAAATCAAATATTATAAACTATGGCACGCAGGCTGAACAAAAGAAAATAACAGAGAAGCTGATTAGTTGTCGGGGTGCGACTGCTCTTCACGAAAAGGCTCCTCTTGAGTAGGCTGCTCATCATCTCCAAGATTGATAAAATCGGGAATAATGATCTTCCCATTGACCACATTGTAGAGAAACATGATTCCTAATATACTAAGCTCGACATTAGGATTCACAATCCTAAGCTGGTCCACTGCATTATTGAAGCTATCGTCACTGATTTCCATATTGTCTTCCTCGGCCAAGGGGATACGAGCAACCATCTCAAACGAGTTCTAGGTTCCCTTATCCCCTTGTTTTTGTCCTTGGTCGGGGCCGTGTCAGCTTCCAAAGCAGCGACCTTATCCTCGATTTTTTTCTTATCAGAGGTCAGTTAAGCCACCTCCTCAGCCCTCTACTTTTCCAACTCCTCCTTATCAAACTTCAACTTGGTCATCTTTTCCTGAAAAGCCCCGTTGGTCGTGCGAAGGTCCTCCACCTCCTTGACGGTAGGATTCCCCTCCTCGGTACAGACCACTAGTAGCTCCAATATCCTCATCATGGCGACAACATCTTGGGAAAGAGTCTTCCTCTAGTTCGGTTGATCCAAATTCTCCAAGTGCAGAGACTCTGCCTGCGGAACCTTCAAAGAAGGACCCCCCCCCCCCTTCGAGGTAGCTCCTTTGCATCCAACGTGAAGGAAAATCATACTTTTCCGGAGATCTCTCCAAGATCAAGTCCACGGTGTCCCATCCAACTTGGTGACGCTTTCTGGCTAAACTCACTTGCTGCGGAGAAGGAGGTTCCCTGGTAGGAGTAGAAGAGGAGTTCTCTGAACCTGTCGGAGGCGAAACCACGGTGCTGCCCAAGATGCTCTTCGGAAGTTGACCTTTCTTTATCTGCTTCGACTTGTTGGATGTTGCCATCCTAACTATAAGCTCCTGGGCGTTTGACTTCTTACCTACAACAAGCAACGAGGACAAGTCAGTAAGACGATGAAAACAAACAAGAGGATAACAACAAACGCAAAATCTTCCTAAAGGGGCTAGGGCTTTCTCGTATGTAGCACAATCAAAGAGCTGATTCCTATTAATAAGCCAAGCCTCGAGTATATGCTTCATGTCCTTGTCAAGAATGATTCTCTGCGCTTAGTCACGCACTGGGCGGGGACAAAGTTGTTGACGAAAACCACCAGTTTGTTATAACTTGCCCAGTCATCCTCTTCCAAGTCGTCCGAACAGATAATATACTCCTCGGCCAGTCGATTGAAATGATCTTGATTCCAAGAAAAACGAAATCTCTGAACCTGATGCCTTTTTTTATCGGCCATCCCCTCCAAGGAGAGGATTCCCATCAGCATCCCTCATAATTTCCCAATTAAGCAAAGAATTGATGGCCCTCTCAGATACGGGCAAGATCACATAGTACCTATTATTGAATGTCTGGATGGACTCCGAGTATGCCTTGAACAGTTTCCTCGACTACTTTAAGGAAACCCATCTGAACACTCCCTCCGAGACCGTCTGCCGTTGGAGATGAAAGCAGGCAAAGAATAAAATTGTGGCCCCAATATTGAGATAATCATAAATAATCTCAAACTCCCGAGTAAAGGCCAACGAGTTGGGGTTAAGCTGCGGGGGCACCAAATCCAAATGGGCAAGAACTATCACCTGAAGATCTGAGAAGGGCAATCGAAGCCCCATCTCTCTGAAGACGTATTCGTACGTAGGGAACCGATAACTCTTTAATGGAGAACATATTTGCTCATCTTCCCCAGGGAACAATACCTTCCACTCCTCCTCGGTGCTCGACGAACTCGTCTCGCCCCCCACTGCTATGAAGGCCCCCTCGAGGAAGGAAGAAAAAAGTGAGGCTATCCCCCGTGGCTCTGGAGCAATCCATATGCTGGGCTCCGAAGCTGTCCTCTCCTCCTCGGACGTCTCTTTTTGCTCGACTATAATATCATCCTCAGAGTCAGTAGCCATTTTCACCTGAAAAGCATAGAACAAAAGTGAATTCGACGATCAAATAAAATCATCCTTCCAGCGTTAGTCAAGTTTGGCCAAAGCCCTTACTCTAACAGCAAACAAAGATAAGGACTAATTCTTCCTCGACTAGTTCAATGCCTTCCAGACAAGCTAGTCCTTAAACTCCCCCGAGGAGGATCTCCTCGACGTACTACCCAGAAATTTGTTTGAAGATTCATTGAAAACTTCATACCTTCATCGGAAAAGGCATAAACTCACTGGAAAACTCATGGGTCGACCAGGAAACTCATGGGTTCGGATAGATATAAACTCACTCACTGCCATGGCTACGACCCCAAGGCATCCAAAAGCGCATGCAGCTATGCTCTACCTCACCCTCTCGTCGGCTATAGCATCAGAAAGTAGAATAACCACCATCAGACACCAACAAATCGTTGGAGAAACATTCGTCCTAGCTTAACATATCATATCTGCATACATTTAAATAAAAAAACAGAGCTAAATATAGCTTAAGACAAAGAGAAACATGAAGCTTACGTGGACGGAGAGATTGAAGCAGTGTTCGGATGACTCGGTAACGATGGTGGACGAAAGTGTACGGTGACGACGAAAGTAGAAAGTAATCAGAGGAAGCGAAGAAGAGATAGAAGCAAAAGTATAAATGAACTGTCCTCTTCCCTATTTATAGAGTGACCTCTACACACGGGCACACGCACACGCGATCTAGGGAAGCGTAGGGGTCATCATTAACCCCAACCCCTAGACTGCCATCATTACACATTTGTGACAACGCATGGTTCGATGTAGGCATGACACACAACCTCTCCAAGTCCAATCAATTGTCCATCTCCCCATGCACCGAACACGTGAAGCAACATCTGAATTCCTCGTACATACCTATCCTCGGATAGTCCAAGGACGTCCTCGTCTCCTGCAACGAGCACCAACGACGTAGTCCCCACCTCGAAACACAAGCTACTCTAAGTCGTTACCCTTATGCCTAGGAGCAACGACTTGGGGGGCTCCTGTTTTGGACAGGCTCAATGACTAGACATGGCCCAACCCACTTCTACGTCCGAAATGACCCAATAGTTTTAGCCTAATCAGTTAGGACATACAAAGGACACTTCACCCTTTTACCCCTCACCCGAGGAGTTGTAGTCATTTAACCCCCAGGGTCTACAAGGCCACTCCTTCCCGCTCAAACAGGCTAGTCCTCGCCCTGCCAGCTGCACGAGGATAGCCACCTAGGAACTATCAGAATCATGCTTTTTCGTGAATACTCCTCTGCACGTTATAACAACTAGTTCCAATGACTTCTGCCCGTCATAACGGCTATTTCCTAACAGTTACCTATTTTTCAGGAATCTGATATCTAGGTCCAAAAATAGGGACCAATGGCCAAGCGTCGGGGACATTATATAAATCCTCACACTTGTGAGGGTCAGGTATTCAATATTGATCACCAACTTCTAAAACCCTAGACATTTCTATCTTGTATCTCTTTGCACTCTTTCTTACTGAGCGTTGGAGTACCTTGCAGGTACGCCCCTCCTCCTCATTACCAGCTTTGCAGACGAAGATATCTGCCCTTCCAAGTTCTGATCACGGGTAAGATCAGTGAACAAGGATATTTTCATTCAATTTAGAATAGTGTCAGATTCAACTTAGAGAGTAACAAGTTAAAGGGAATTTCTCATCCCACCCTATACATTTGAAAATAACCCTATGACAACCCAATTTCCCCCTGCATTCCCGAAAGTGTATTTTCGGGATGCACCTTTTTTTTGTTAAACTTTAGTTAATCCCTGACATGCATTTCCAAAAGCATCCACACACATATATTTCATTTATTTTTTAACTACACCCTAATTTTACGACTTCATTAATTCCAGAAATGTATTTCTAAAATTTTCCGAAAATACATTTTTGATACTTAACCTAAAATTACAAGAAAAAATGGCAAAATTATATATATATTGTGTTATATAATTATATTTGTGTCGGTTACCAAGAAAATGCAATATTTAATGTTTTTTTAATAACATTCAAATTACATACCTTGTAATGAATTTAAAAATAGTGTTGTTAATTCTCAAGTTTGTAAAACATTAAAAGATTATTAAAACAACGAAGATTCGTAATAATATTGGAGTTTTATTGTAAAATAGACAATAAACGTATTCTTATTATTATTTTAGATTAATATAATTGAATTCAAAATCATAATAATGTTATTTTATTTATCTCATTAAATTTATACATAAATGTTATTATATAAATTTATTTAAAAATTTATATATAATTGTTCGATATATTTTGTTGTCATTTTTAATCTTAATACATATTAATTTTTTTTTTTGCATGTGTTTGTCAATATATTTATTTTTATTTTATAAAAATTAATTTAGTTATATAATATAATAATATAATAATATAATTGAGACTATTAATTCTTAATTAAAAATATCTTTTTATATCATTTTATATTTATCAATTACTATAACAAGAAATTTATCAAACATTCAAATTAACTTATTACTTATCAGCTATCAATTATGAACTACCAGCTATCAACTACTAATTACAAATCATCAGCTACCAACTAATTTTACTAAATAGAACCTAAATCATGACTAAAGATTTACCAAATTCCGTCTTCGATCTAATTTTTAAATCATCGCTGAAGGCTACAACAAGATCTTCATTTTCTTACAACTTTCAAAAACTAAAACATTAATTCCTGGCGCTCATCAGTAACAAGAAAAAAAATAGAGAGCACGAATTTATAACCAAAAAAATTACATGTCCAAAGAATTTAAATTTTGAAGAAATATTTTTTTTTTTGCAGAAGCTTAGTAAATATCACCTTAAACTATATCTCGAGAAATAATAACAAAAAAGTGAGGTATGTTATATTACAGCTGCTTCTAGTAAGAATTGCAAAACAGCTTCTTTTGTAGGAAGTGAAGGAATTGCTCCTCTTTCTGTTACAGTTATGGCACCACATACATTAGCAAAATACAAAGCCTTTCTCAGTTTTTTCTCATCCTGCCAAACAAAACAAATATAAAGCATCAATATCAATTAATCTTAAAATTAAGCAGAAAATAAGCAATTATTAATGAGTGAAGATTGAAAGTAACCTTGAAAATAGTTTGGTCAGAAGCTATATTGTATAGAATTCCACTAACAAATGCATCACCAGCACCAGTTGTGTCAACAGGTTTAACTTTAACACCTCCAACTCTGCCTCTAAATTCCTGTACAGAAATTTGGATCCGCGATTACGCCATGTTTGGATAAATAGCTTAATAAAGCACTTATATGCTACAAGTAAATGATCATAAACTTAATTTGATTGAAAAACCATAGTCACATAATTCGCCAAAACTGTTGAGAACCGCGAATTAATTCGCACGAACTGGTTCACGGTATTTTTGTAAACCGGTTCTTCACAATTCTCCAACAATTCACAAAAACCGACGTACCACTATAATATATTATAAATGATAAAACTTTAAACTATTTCACTATAAAATCGACTCAATAAAGCCCTTAGGGACTCTGTTAAGTGTTGGACACGTCGGTGTCTATATCGTCTGTATACAGAAATACCGGCCAAAATTGATTAGGAAAGCATACCTGTGTGTAATATCTACAACCCTCGGACCCTTCGGTAACGATCAAGAGTTTGAGATTAGGATGAAAAAGTTTCTTCAAAACAACATCATCATCATAAGGATCATCACCTCCAGTCAAAAATGTAATCTCATCTTCACTTATCTTAATGACATCGGCTTGATCCCATATACTCATTATGCCATTCCGAGCAGCCTCTGCAGACGGCCATAACGCCAATCTCAAATTCGGATCGTAAGAGAGAATGCAACCCGAGTTTTTGGCAATGTTCATAGCAGCAATGTGTGCTGATTTGCATGGATCATCAATTAAACTAATGGAACCATAATGGAAAATTCTAGCCTGAAAAATCAATATATCAATCGACATCATTAACCGAAACATAGGTCTTGAAGTATATGTCAGGAAACAAAAACAAATGAAATTTCAAAATACCTGCTTTAGGAGATTTCTATCAAGTTCTGATTCTTGAAGAAGCATATCAGCACTTGGATTCCGGAAAAACAAGAACTCGCGCTCGCCGTCAGATTTAAGCGTGACAAAAGCTAATGCAGTTCTTGCATTAGTGTCAAACCGCATGCCAGAAGTATCGACATTGTTTTGCTTTAAAATATCGGCCAACATGTAACCAAATTCATCTGCTCCAACCTTATATACACAGACAATAAGAAAATAAGATATGATTTTCAATTATGCATTTTTTTTCAATTTTTCTAAATTTTTATTGCAGGTGTCAGAGTGTCCGTGTCGTGTGGTGTCCTGGTATCCGTGTCGGAGTTCATGCTTCATATCATATGACAGATATGTCTCGGTCATAGTTATCAGAATCATGAATCGAATCTTATTAAGAATAATAAGATAAACTACATTACCAATATAAGTATAGAATTAATCAGAATTCTCAGTACTGAAACTTGAAAAATATCTTCGTGAATGTGCGAATAGATAGTAACAAGGAAGTGAAGAAATCAAATAACAAAACAGACCAAAAGAAACTTATTTAAAACTATACCTTGCCTATGAAAGCAGATGAACCGCCTAGTCTAGAGATACCAACAGCTACATTGGCAGGAGCTCCACCAGGAGCTTTCTTGAAATCCGGTGCCTCCGCGAGTGAAACTCCTCTGACTGTTGGCACAAAGTCAATCAGCATTTCCCCAAAGGAAACCACCAATGAACTTGTTTCCTTATGGTCTTCTTTTGTAAGACCATTGGTTTCAACTGCAAAAAAAAATGTAGTAGCTTTAATCAATATAAGTCATGGTTTCACTGCATTTTACAAGTAGCTACTGAGAATCTAATTGAAGAGAATTTAGTCAAGAATTGAGCACATCAAGATGCTGTCATTTAAGAGGCATACGTCGACACTAATAATAATTTGAAATTTTTTATAATTAAATTACATGTGTCAGTGTCGTGTCTTTGTTATGTCAGTTACAGACACATGTCGGACACTTGCCACATTTACACAGTTGTTTCTAACTATTGAGAAGAGAAAAATCAACTCAAATACGGCCTTACTTGAACAGGATCTGTTCTATAGATTTGTACAACTGTGTCCTTGATTTCTTACGACATAGGAACCTAAGAAGAATCAACTCAAACATGTTCTTATATGTGCCCTTTCTTTCTCCACAACACAGATCCACCAAGTTTAAGAAAATGGTATTTCAAATTTGAGTAATAAACATTAACTTGTAGCAAACAGAACCATCAAATGTATCATTAGTTCAAACAATGCGATTCCCAGTTCCCTACATTTATGCCCCTAATGCAGGATCAACTTAAATGCATGTATGACAAAAGAAGTCGTTGTAATCGTGTCACGTAGTTGCAAATCTCTGCTGTTAGATCTCAATCCAATGACAACATTTGATGACAACGGTTCCGGACCGTCCACAAGTTCCAAAGTGCTAAGGCCCAATAAAGGAGCAACCGTGCATTCAGTGCAAAACAAACGGACTCCTTCCCCTACTGAACAAGAAATCCTTCTCGCAAACACCTTGCCAACCATCCAGATCAATCTGGCGGCCGACCACAATCCACACCTTGTCATACGCATTCAATTGCCAACCATTTCCCCTATTTATAGAAGAAAGCGCATCATTTCTCAGATATTCAAATCCTATCTCATTCAAACATCACTTTTCACTGTCATATTTATTTGAGCGTTGGAGTGCTAATCTTGCAGATCAATCTCTTCTCCAGTGTATCGGAAGTCCAAGACCACCACAACAAACTCACCCTCATTTTCCGATCAACTCCAGTTCCACAACGGAACAACAACAACCTTATTTGAACATTCCAATCTCAAATCATATATTTTAACCACAGAAAATCTAAATCCTCGCTACTATGTCGTGTTAGTATCAGTATCGTGTCTAGTGATTGTTTTGCTGATTCATAGCAGACGCACTACTCTAAAATCCAACCAGATATTTCAAATCATATCATCAACTACCAAAAGCTAATATAATAGTACTATACAAATATTAAGACTAAATATGAATTTGATTGAAGAAATGTCACATGATGTTTTTTTTTTTTTGTCTCTATCCCATCAGCAGTAAAAATCACTCAGAAAAGTTCCCTTATCAGATTCATTGAAACAAATCAAAATAGAGCAAAACCCAAAGATACAAACTTTATCTCATTCAAACAACAACAAAATAACAATAATGAAAATAATACATGTTTCTACGAAAACAATAACACAGACAAACAATAAAAAAAGTGAAAAAGATCGAAGACAAAACCTGAAGAGGTAGTAGAATGAGCCATTAATAAAAACAATGAAGATGCAACTATGTTGTTGAAGTATGAGAGAGAGAATGAAAAAGAGGTAGATGAGAATAAGGAGAGAAATGGGTTGGTGTTAGAATAGTATTTATGAATGAGAAAGGTGACAGCGAGAAATTCAACAACAATTAGAGTATAGCACACAGGTTTCTCCAACTATGTCACTTGTTGTTTTCTTGTAATTTTCATGCTGGTTTGATACATTTCATGTGGACACAACAGTTACAAGTTTATTTTATTAATTTTAAAATGAATAAAGTAACTTTTATTAAATTAAATATCATTGGTTATTTTATTGTGTTTTAAATAAAAAAATTAAAAGTGTAAAATAATTTTACACTATCTTCAATAAAATTATAATATTATGTTATTAGTATTTTTAAATTAAAAATATGACTTGATTAAATACACACTTTTGATAGATTGATAATGTAAAAATATTTTATAAATATTTTTTTTTCTCTTAAAAAATTAATTTAATATTTTAAACTATCATATTAAACTACCACGCAATATTTTAAAAATAGATTTGGATTAAAAATTGAATCGGTTAAGTTAAAAATTGGATGAGTAACAGATTTTTTCTTGTTAAATATTAAATTGAGGTTGTTTTATAATTATTATCTTTATTCTATTCATGAAAGAAATCGGAATAAAATTAATAAACATAGAAATTCAATTGAAGACGACATTTTGTTGACTTTTTTTAAGGATTATGGTTTTTTAGAAATTGAATTATACGACAAATTCACTCGATTTTACCTGAATCAATCATTCAATTTACCCATGAATTTTCTTGTTCGACAACCAACCTCTTACCTTGTAATCTTTATGGATCAATGTCTAAGCCGATGTTAAAAATATGCGTTAAATATATTTTTGATCTTTATAAATATCTCAAATTTCATTTTTAATTCCTATTAAAAAAATGATAAATTTTGATCTCTAAAAATATTTGTTCATCCAGATTTAGTCACTGCTATTTTCTAAAATTTTAAAAACTATTTAATTACCCTTAAACTTTTAAATTTTTGAATAATATTTTTGATATGTGTTTAGAATACTATAAAATATTTCTTTATCAAATTTTAGAAGTTTTTAAAATGAGATGAATTAAATATGATTTTTTTAAATTTCAAAAGATATTGATAAAAATAATGAAAATCTCGAGTGAGAAATCAATTTTTGAATTTTTTTTCCAAGAAACTTTTTATAACGTTCTAAACATATCTACAAAATAATTATTCAAAAATACACATTGATTTAATAACAGAGACTAAAATTCTATGCATGATAATTTTTTACAGACTAAAACATGTCATTATTTTAATAAGGACTAACAATAAAATTTAAGATATTTATAGGAATCAAAAACATATTTATGTATTAGAAAATTAAGTGTACTAAATAAGTTTTTTTAACACATTAAAATTATCACTTTTTATGATTGATATTTCTTCTTGATACACTTATTAGATAAATACTTCACTTTTAAGTGTATTTTTTTTAATATTAATTAGTATGCATTGTTGTTTTGACATAGTTTGACTCATAGACTATACTGGTTTAAAAATATCATATGGAATATTCTCTAGTGATTAAGAATTGTTAGAGGTTTTAAATTATGTTATAGGGTTAAGAGTTAGCTCTAGTAGGGGGAGGGAGGAGTTATGTGTTTGTGAATTTGTGTGAGAATTTGATTGTCAATCTCAAGAGCGGCGTATAAATATCGAGTTTAAATTATTGTCCAATTAAACAACTATGATTTGGTTGAGATTCAATTAATAAAATACTTGTGAATAAACTAGATAAATTTATAAGACGGTTTTGACAAATATGAGTAACATATTAGGGAATGTGTGTGATTCATTCCTGTAACATGTTACTGGTACTTAAGGGTGTTTACTCGTAAGTCTTTAGTGAGAAAACTTTTAATCATTCATCCTAAGCCCTATGTCCATAGAAACTTATCATGAAATTAAGCATAATTAAATCAAGAATAATCAGGTTACTATAGGATATCCCTAGTCTTAGGTGATATTTACTATTGCATATTCTCATGAAAGCATTATCAATGGTGATCCAACATAATTGATAATCATACAACAATCTCAATTTGTCCGAAAGAGAAAGTATTAAGAAAATCAAGAGGATAAATTAATAATGAAAAATACGATTGTTATTAAAAATATGAAGTCTAAGCCATTACAGATTTAAATCAGGGACACCCCCTAACATTGAGGAGTTTAGCCACTCATAATATTCAACAATAATAACAAAATATTAGGATTAGACATTACAGATACTATGGTAGAATTGGATCTTCAATCGCTTCCGTTTATGAAAATTTGTCGTCCACCAACGTCTCTGCGTTCTCCAATCTTCGATATCTCTATGTTTGTCGTATTGTTAAAAAGATCCCTAATTCTTATTCAAAACACACTTAAATAGAAAAATTTCTCCTTCCAAGGATTCAAATTTCAAGTGGATAAATAAAATCTGGTCGAAAATGTCCAAAACACCCTTTCTGACCGAAACACTGACAAAACAAAAGCAAAATTCAGAATCAGCGTGCACGCCTGACACGTGTAGTGTCAGGCTGACATGAGCACTTTCAGGTTGACACAGGCAGTATCAGCTGACACGGTCAGTGTCAGATGACACGGGAAGCCGTGTCAGACCCCTATTTTCTAATTTTTTCTTGATTTGGTCCCAGCCATCCTGACACGGACAGTGTCAACTGACACGACCCCCGTGTCGAACCTTTGGTTTCCGTTTTACAAATGTTGTTTGCCTAACACAGGCAGTGTTAGCAGACACAGGAAGTGTCAACTGACACGGGTGGTTGTGTCAGACCCCTGTTTTCTGAAGTTTTCTTGATTTAGTCTCATCCATCCTGACATGGGCAGTGTCAGTTGACACAGCCCCGTGTCAGACCTTTGATTTCTGTTTTACAAATGTTGCTTGCCTAACACGGGCAGTGTTAGCTGATACGGGCGACCATGTCAGACCTCCTGGAGTGTGTAGAAAATTGTTTTGAATTCTTGCAATTTTTCCTGATTTTCGCTCTGATTCTTCTTGAATGCTTACTTGAACCTAAAAACATTAAAGAGACACAACCAAAGCATAAAATGTGGAAAAGGGAAATAAAGCATTTAAAAATAATGAAACAATTAACTAGAATTAACGATAATTAAAGGTGTAAAAACCACTGATCAAACTCCCCCAAACTTAGATCATTGCTTGACCTCAAGCAATAAATACAAGAGCTCATGGAATGCAAAGTATGGCGGTATTCATACGCGAGACTTCTGTTCACATTAATTAAGAAGTAGTTCGTCCGATATTCACATGATACAGAGAGTTTTTGGAAGAACACTTGTAACCTAAGCTTCCCTTTCATATACCTCTCTAACTATGCTTTGTACTTAAGTCTTTTTCCAATTTTCCTCCTTTTCCATTTGGACGATCACATTAAGGAAATGATAATTATGATGATCATTACATGCACAAGACTAATCAAGAATTTTCTCTTTGGGCACCAAATAAGCACCAATTGCTACTTTTAATTACCGATGAAATTTTCAAAACTTTTCACTTTATATATTGTCCTTATTTGGATGACCTTTGAGAATCAACCTCCTTTGGGCTGAATAACCGGATAAGGGTTACCCAACTTAGAGGTTCAGTTGTCTTATACGGCCTTTTCATCATTTGGTGCCACAATTATTTATTTCTCAACCAATCATACATACATGTGAATCTAGATTATGCCAGACTGTCAAGATAATCTACTAAAGGAGTACTTCTCAGGATTCAAGTAATATGGTATAAATCTATACGTTAGAATCATATCACTTTTTAGGGAACCTAGGGTTTTCAAACAAACCCCTTTTTATCACATTATTCCGAACTTCCTACCCTCAAACAATCATCCATTTGTCTCTACATACTATTCTTGATCTCTTTGAAATACAAGCTCTTACGCAAAATAAAAAATTTCGGTCAATCTCCGGGGAGAACTTCGAAGTATTGTTTTAAACCAACAAAATAACATAAAACAAACACACAGAAACAAACCCCCTCTAAACTTGAACTAGACATTGGCCCCAACGTTTTAGAACAAGTGCGAGAAGTGTTACTCACAAAGATCCTTACTAAGGAAGTAGAAGGTAATGCAACACCAATTGCTACATTATAGCTTGCACCTGTAAGGACATGTTTATTACCTACAAACGAAAAAAAACAAACACAACAAGAAAATGTTTAGTCATTAAAAGCATGAGTTGCCTCCCATGTAGTGCTTCGTTTAACGTTGCATGGCTCGACGGTTCACTCCTCATTTTTATGGGGGATATTTCAGCTTCCACACCTTGTTACTTGTCCTTCCTGCAACACATAAATGATCTACTTCAGAGATAAATGCTACTTTGTCCTCAAGTCACCTCCACTTTCCATATCCTTACCTTGATGCTCCTTTTTCTTTCTCTTCTTAACTTCTTGAATGAACTTTGGAGCTTTGTTATGTGTTATAGATGAATAAGATAGTGCAACCTGATAGATTATGCCTGAGACTTTTTCTGGAAGTGGTTTTGAACTTTTTCTTTCTCACACTATGTTGATCATGACAACTGAAGATTGGTTAACTTCACTTTCACCTTTCTTCTTGATGTCTAACACATTCAAAGTTATTTCCTCATCAAAAGATTTCAAGGTCAGAGTACCTTTTTCAATATCCACTTTGCATCGACTAGTACGCAAGAATGATCGACCAAGGATAATAGGGGTCTCTTCATCTTCTGGAATATCCATGATCTCAAAATCAACTGGAAAGACAATTTTTTCAATTTCCACCAGTACATTTATATACCAAGCTTTTGGAAGATAGTTAATGGCATTAAGCTCACACTAGCATTTGAATCAATTAAAACCTTCTTGAAAGTTCTGACTTTTATAGTGCAAGGTATTGCAACCGATCCAGGATCCTTTTTCTTGATTGGGATTCTCCTCTCTGGAGATATTGCACACAATTTCTCATCACCAGATACTGATCCATCTCCTATTGGTCTCTTTTTAGATAGTACTTCCTTCATGAATTTCTGATACATGGGAATTTTCTTGAGAGCTTCAAAGAAAGGCATGTTAATCTCTAACCTTTTGAACATTGTGATAAGTTTATCAAAAGTCTTTATCTTTTGGATCCTTCTTTGTTAATCGAGAGGAATATGGTAACTTAATCATTGGTTTAGTCTATTTTACACCCTTATCTTTAGTTGGCTTCATAGGTGGTATCATTTTTTCATGATTTTTCTTATTTTCTCTCACTTCCAGATCTATCTCTATGACATAATTATCCTTTGTTACATTTTCTTCTTCATCTCTTGATAACTTCTGGCTTCTCATTGTGACAGCATTAACATTCTCACGATTTCTTGGATTTGTCACTATGGAGCTCGGAAAGGTGCCTGGAGCTTGTAGAGATAATTGTTGTGTAATCTGTCCCACTTAAACTTCAATTTTTTTTATTGAAGTTGTGGTATTCCTATGATTGCTCACTGTCTCTTCTTGGAATTGAGAAGTGTGGGCAACCATCTTTTCAATAGCAACCCCATTATGTCTTTTGTGGAGCTTGTTGCTGATTTTGGACACTTCCCTATTGATCTTTCCAAGAGAAGTATGAATGATTCTTCCATCCTGGACTGTAAGTATTTGAGTAGGGATTATTCCGCTTCAAGAATTTTATCTCTTTAATATTTTGTAGAGTCGCAAGACAACACACAATATAATGGGGTCCACTACAAATTTCATAACTCACATTTTAAACAGGTTGACCTTGGGCGACCTGTTGGGTGCCTATATTCATTGCCTTCAATTTCTTTTCTACCTTAGCAGCAATTGTATCTTCTATCCTTATTTTGCTGGTTTCCTACTTCAGATTAATAACTCCTTCAAGCTTGCTTGCACATCTATCATACAACTCTAAATGCTCATTAGCCGATGTTGCTTCAATTATTTTCTTGATACCAGTGGTTGTTGAGAAATTAGATGAACCATTGGCTGCTGTATCAATCAAATGTTTGGTCTTGATTCTAAAACGGTTCACAAACATTTGCATCTATTCAGTTTGATCCATATTGTGTGTAGGACAAGCCACTAGGAGCCTTTTGAATATTTTATAAGCATTTCCTAGAGACTCACCCTATTTCTGCTTAAAAGTCAGGATCTCATATCTTTTTTACAGAAACACAGATGCTGGAAAATATTCTTCCAAGAATGTAGTCTTTATCCCTTCCCAAGAAGTTATACTACCATCTAGAAGAGAATAAAACCAGTCTTCAACATCTACCGCTAGATTAAATGGAAACATTCACAACTTCTTAGCTTCATCAGTATGCCCATCAATCTTGAGAGTAATGCTCATAGTCAGAAATATTTGTAGATGTTGGTTGGCATCTTCATTAACCTTTCTGGTGAAAGTCTTCTCTTATGTATAATGATGGTGCTCGGATGCAATTGGAAGTTAGGCATATTCACCAGTTGGTTTACAATTGTCAACCTCCCACCCGATGCATTTGCTATACCATAGTCCCTAAGAAGTCTCTCAGCTGGTGGTGGATCTCCAGCCATAGTCACACTTTCTTTGTATGACTCTGAATCAGAAGTGCCAAAGATATGCTTTGGTTTGGATTCCAGTCTTCTAAGTCTGGCTTGTCTGAGTCTTACATGCAAAGTTCTTTCAATTTATGCGTTAAAAAGAAAATTAGCTGAGGGTTCTCCTCGCATACAAAATTCAGATGCATATTAGTAGCAACAAAATAAAAATGGTAATAATAAAAGTGAAATAAAATTTTAGTTGACGAGCAACAAAGTTTTAATTGAACAAAAATTAAAACTCTATATTTTGGCAGTCCCTGGCAACGGCGCCAAAAACTTGGTCAAAAAAATAGCAAGTCTACTATTTTGCCAATGCAACAATAATGGAGAAATTCCCTGAATGTCGATCTCAAGGACTGCGTATAAATATCGAGTTTGAATTATTGTCCAATTAAACAAACACTATGGTTTGGATGGGATTTGCGAATTAATGAATTACTTGCGAATAAAGTAGATAAATTTGCAAGGCGGTTTTGACAAATATGAGTAACATGTTAGGGAAGGTGTGTGATTCATTCCTATAACAACTTTGAATTCACATTGCAATAACATATTGTAAACAATCAATTACCAGTTCTTAAGGGTGTTTACTCCTAAGTCCTTAGTGAGAAAACCTTTAGTCATTCATGTGAAGTCAAGCTCTTCAAATGATCTACATATGTTTTGATGACGACAAAATTCTCAATAGCTTGAAGACAAAGATATTTTAAAGCAAAAGATCTAAGTCAAGCTCATGATTTCAACTTTTACATAGGTATATGAAAATCCAAACTTTTATAAACTTAGTGCTCAAAAATATTTTTAATAATGCATATAAAGATTCTAGTGAAAAAATGAGAAAAATTAAAGTGCTATATTTTTAAAATAATATTTTTTAAATTTTTGATCTAGTGCAATCAATTGCACCTTTTCCTCAATCGATTGTACACTTGGAAAAACATGAAGAAAAATGATTATGTAGTTAATGCAATCGATTGCATCCATATGACAATCGATTGTCATAGTTAAAATTTTCAAATTTTTACAACTTTAAAATGATACAATCGATTGTATCATTACTGCAATCGATTGTATGCTCCAAGATTTTGAAAAACCAATGTTTTCCTGTACCTTTTGAGAAACATCTCTTCATGGCAACACTTGTATCTTTTCACTTTCAATTATTCAGAATCTCTCCAACCTTTGCCATGATTTTTGAAAAGGTTTTACTTCACTATAAATTGTTTCTGATTTTTCAAAATTAAATAACCTCTTTCAAATTTAAGATAAACTCTCTACAAAACTTTATCAAGAATCTTTCTATATTCAGATTTGTGAACATAATTTTCATTTCATATTGAAAGTTTTCTTGAGCACAAAAGAGAGTAATTATTTCTGATTTTCATATTTGATAGAGAAGATCAATCAAGTGATTGATTCATTATTTACCTTCATCCAAACTCTTTTAAAAATCAAATACACTTATTATATATTTGGTATCCAGAATTGTTGGAAGCAAGTTGTGCATTGAAGAGGATTATTCTTCTTGCACTTAGTGGTTTATATCTTAAAGGTTTTAAGAGCATTTGATCTTCCTATAGGTTAGATAGTAAGCATCACCATTGGTGTGAATAGGTTGTACAATCATTCTAACTATAGTGAAATCTCTTACTTGTGTAAGGGGACTGGAGTTCTCTCGGTCTGTGAGGGGAACCAGTATATATCACTGTGTCTTTTTACTTTCTGCACTTTACCATTTCTTAACACCATCATAACCAGAAAAATACTTTATATGTTTAACAAAAACCGGTAAAACTTTTAAAGAACCTAATTCACCCCCCTCTTAGGCGTTCTGTGAACTTACAATTGGCATCAGAGCAAGTTAAGGTAACTTGTTCCTTTTCAATCCAAAAAATGGCTTCCGCATAACCTACGTTTAAAGATGGTGATAGTAATAACAAGCATCCTCTATTCTGTGGTGAATATTTTGACTTCTGGAAAATACGCATGAAGGCACATCTATAAGCACAAGGAGAAGAAATATGGGATGCTATCCAAAATGGTTGATTCACTCCAACATGTGTTGTCAATGGTGTTGGTTCATCAAAACCAAAAATAGCATGGGATGAAGATGATAAGAAAAAGGTCCTTTATGACAAGAAAGCTATTAACCTTCTTCAAAGTGCACTTAGCATGGATGAATTCTTTCGTGTTTCGACATGCACAACCACGAAGGAAATATGGGACACTCTTGTAGAAACTCATGAAGGAACAGCTGAAGTTAAAAGATCAAGACTGAAGACTCTTAGTCAAGAATACAAACTATTGAGAATGCAGCCCGGAGAATCTATTCTTAACTTGCAGAAAAGATTTGTGCACTTGACAAATCACTTAAAGGCACTTGGTAAGATATTAACTAACAATGAATTAAATCTTAAAGTGCTTAGATCTTTAACCAAGGAATGGCGACTAAAAGTGACGGGAATCTTGGAAAAGAAAAGTCTATCCACAATGTCCTCTGCAACATTATTTAGAAACCTTCAAGAATATGAGACGGAACTTCGTATACTTGAAAAACATGAAAGATAAGAAAAGAAGTTCAAATTCATCACTTTGAAAGTAGATTCAAAAGAAATATAAGATAAGGATGCATCGAAGGAAGATGATAACTTCATGCTTCTTGTGAAAAGGTTAGGAAAATTCTTTGGTCCTAAAAATAATTTTGGTAATACTAACTTTGTCAAAAGGAAGAGATTTTCAAAAAAGAAAAGATAAAGAAGCATCCACATCAACACAAGATGTCACATGTTATGAATGTGGCAAGCAAGGCCATATAAATCAATATTTTCCGATGCTCTCCCAGAAAAATGGATTCAAAGGCAAGAAGGACTTCAAAAATAAGAATAAAGCTTATGTTGCTTGGGAAGAAAATGAGATAAGTTCCTCATCTGATTCAGATAGTGACGAAAGTGAAAATCTAGCATTGATGGCTTCACATCATTCGGATGATGAAAATAATGAGGTATGCTTGAAAACCACTTCAAATATATGGTATCTCGATAGTGGTTGTTCCAAGCATATGACAGGAGACATAAACCAATTTTCAAACCTATTACTAAAGGCCAAGGGTTTTGTCACTTATGGAGACAACAATAAGGGAAGAATTCTTGGAAAAGGAAAAGTTGATGCTCCACCTTTCACATCCATTGAAGATGTTATTTATGTTGAAGGACTAAAGCACAATCTTCTTAGTATTAGTCAACTTTGTGACAAAGGCTTCAAGATCAAGTTCACCAAAGATGAATGCTTGATAGAAGGTGAAGTCACACATGAGGTTAAACTTAAAGGTTCTAGAATTAATAACATTTTTATGCTTTCCCTTAACAATACATCTTTGAAGGTAAAATGTCTCATGGAGATAAAAAATGATTCATGGCTTTGGCACAAGAGAATTGCTCATATTCATATGGAGCATTTAAATAAATTAATCAAGCATGATCTTGTCATTGGCTTGCCTAAGATAAAGTTTGTCAAAGATAGACTCTGCGATGCTTGTCAAAAGGGGAAGAAAACAAAATAAACTTTCAAATCTAAAAATGTAGTGTCCACTACAAGGCCATTGCAACTATTGCATATGGACTTATTTGGTCGATCAAGGACAAAAAGCTTCGGAGGTAATTTTTATGCTTTAGTTATTGTTGACGATTTCTCTAGATAGACTTGGACTTTATTCTTAGTGCAGAAAAATGATGCATTTAAAGCGTCCAAGAAATTTTTCAAACAAATTCAAAATGAGAAGTCATTATCCATTGCCTCCATAAGAAGCGATCATGAAGGAGAGTTTCAAAATGCCTCCTTTGAATATTTTTGCGGTGAACAAGGCATCTCTCACAACTTTTCAGCACCAAGGACTCCTCAACAAAATGGAGTGGTGGAGATAAATAATACGTCTCTTGTGGAACTTGCAAGAATGATGCTTAGCGACTCACATCTTCCAAAATACTTTTGGGCGGATGCGGTAAGCACGACATGCTTTGTAAGTAATAGAGTTAATATTATACCTATCTTGAAAAAGACACCGTATGAACTTTTCAAAGGAAGAAAACCAAACATTGCTTATTTTAACATTTTTGGATGCAAATGCTTTGTCCTAAATAATGACAAAGATAACCTCGGTAAGTTTGACAAAAAGTCAGATGAAGGTATATTTCTCGGTTACTCTCTTTTAAGTAAAGCTTATAGAGTATATAATAAAAGAACTTTAAAAATTGAGGAATCAATGCATGTATTGTTTGATGAATCTAACCCCTTTAAGGAGGATATAATGGTTTGTAATGATGATAAAGATATAATAGAGTTTCCTCAAGATGACTCATCTAAACATACAAATAAGGATCAACCATATCAACAACAAGATAATTCGCAACAAATCTAAAATATCAATGATCTACCCAAGGAATGGAGAACTCATAAAGATCACCCAATTGATAAAGTAATTGGTGACATTAGTCAAGAAGTTGCAACTAGACTAAATCTCAAAGATGAATGCTTAAATATGGCATTTGTCTCACAAATTGAACCTTCTGAAGTGGATGAGGCCCTAGGAGACGATCAATGGATTATTGCTATGCAAGAAGAATTAAACCAATTTGAAAGACATCAAGTTTGGGAACTTGTTCCGAGGCCATGCAATAAACACATCATTGGTAACATATGGGTGTTTAAGAACAAACTTGATGAAAACGGTATAATTGTTCCAAACAAAGAAAGATTGGTGGCCCAAGGTTATAATCAATAAGAAGGAATTAACTTTGAAGAAACGTTTTCTTCAGTTGCAAGGTTAGAAGCTATTCGTATTTTACTTGCTTATGCTTGTTCATTAAATTCTCAGCTTTATCAAATGGATGTCAAAAGCGCATTCTTGAATGGCTACATCAATGAAGAAGTCTATGTCAAGCAACCCCCGGGATTTGAAGACTTCAAAAATCCTTCACATTTCTTTAAGTTAAGAAAGGATCTTTATGGCTTGAAGCAAGCACCAAGAGCATGGTATGATAGACTTAACAATTTTTTGTGTGAAAAAGGTTTTGAAAAGGGTAAAGTTGATAAAACTTTGTTCATTAAGAAACTCAAAGGTAACACTTTATTGGTTCGAGTCTATGTTGATGATATCATTTTTGGTTCAACTAACAAAGAAATGTGTGAAGAATTTTCATTGATGATGCAAGGAGAATTCTAGATATCATGATGGGTAAGATGAATTATTTTATTGGACTTAAAATTAAGCAACTAAAATATGGAATCTTCATCAACCAATCCAATTATTGCAAATAATTATTGAAAAGGTTCGATATGGATAGTTGCAAAGTGGTGTCCGCAACAAGACCACTTCAATTATTGCATATGCATCTCCTTGGACCATCTCGAACTAAAAGCTTTGAAGGTAATGTATACGCACTTGTTATTGTTGATGATTTTTCAAGATATACATGGAATTTGTTTTTAGTGAAGAAAAGTGATGCATTCAAGGCCTTTAAAAGATACGATAATCAAGTCCAAAATGAAAAATCACTAAATATTACATCAATCCAAAGTGATCATGGTGGAGAATTGCAGAATGCATCATGTGAGCAACCCCTTCATAATTGGTTTTGAATGATTGCAAATATATGTGAAATAATAAATACATGTGTGCATTACAAAAATATAATATAACATGTTTAAAATAAGCTAAAAATGTATTTTACTCATAATGTATCATTATGAGTCGACACAACAGGTTTTGTATCGATCCATAACTTACTGAAGTCCCTAGAATACTATCTCAAACTATTATGCATCGATACAAAATCTTATGCTTCGAAACATAATACTTTGATGCCCCTGTAATGCAAACTTAAACTTGTATGCATCAATACAAAATCTTATGCATCGACACATAACACTTTGATGCCCTTGTAATGCCAACTTAAACTTGCATGCATCGATACAAAATCTTATGCATCGACACATAACACTTTGATGCCCCTGTAATGCAAACTGAAACTTGTATGCATCGACACAAAACCTCATGCATCGACACATGACATTCTGATGCTTATGGAAAACATTTTTGAATTTATATGCATCGATACATAATATCATGCATCGACTCATACCACGTTTGATGTTCAAAAATTAAAATTACAATCAGTATGCATTGACACATACGTGTTATGCATCGACGGATATAAAATTGTTGGTTCTGTAAAATGTTATGATATGATCTTTCATCGACTCAAAACAACATATGTCGACCCATCCTATCACTCATAACTAACATGAGTCGACTCATGACCAACATGCATCGACTCATAATACTTTCTTTTGGCTAACCATTTTCTGTTACATATATAAGCAACTATTTTTCTCAGCAAAAAAGTATTGTAACATATTAGAATTGTGTGCAAACATTTGTGAGCAGCCAGAAGCCTAAAGAAACTTCATCTTCATCATATTCTCAATCATCTTCATTCAACAACAACAACAACGAAAATCAAACGTCCTTGTTAAAGTGGACCAAGAGGTCAGAGATAACGTTCAGCTGTGTATTGAAAGAATCTCAGCTGAGTTAAAGATTGAAAAGGAGGCTTCAAGAAATAAACCAAGGGGTTTGTCCTTCGAGAACGAGTGTATTCTTGAGGGTTTTGTTAGTCACGGTCGCACGAGTAGGATCATCTGTAGCAAGGGGTTTGGAAATCAGAAGGATTTTTGCAAACAGGTCGTGGAAGCGGAGGATCGATTGTGGACCTTGCAGGGAATCTTGATACATCTCATATCAAGTGGTGGTTCTTACAAGAAGAAGAAGATCATAGGGATTTCTATCTTTCTGTGTAGTGTAACCTTGCTATCAAATATTCAGCAAATTTTTATAAAAGTTCTCAGTTTCAATTGTGAAATTGAGAGGGAGACGTACCCACACGCGAGGACGACAGTGGGGAAATTCCTTACCAAACTGCCTGCATATCGTTCTTTCTTTCTTTCTCTTTATCTTTTTACATATTCCATAATTTTGTAATTAAATTGGCTTGCTAAGTTTTTCTGTCTAATGATAAAAATAGTGGTTCAAACACTTTCATCAAACTACCACTATTAAATCATTAAACAAGCATATGCCAAGTGTTTGACAAAATTCCTAACAAATTTCTTAATTCATTAGAAATACTGCTTTAATGATAAGTGCATTGAAACCTTAAGAAATCTGAGTTGTATATTCATCTATTTCATCTAATAAAATCCAACAAGTTTTTCACATGTCAAGTTTTCTAGTAGTCGGTTCAAAGTAGACGAAATTGATTCAGGACATTAATTTTTCGCTGCTTTCAACACGCTTTGATAAAATAATTTTAAATCCTTGAAAAAGTAAGAGGTGATCTATTCACCCCACCTCTCGATCACTTGCCACACCGTCTAACAAGTGGTATCAGAGCATCGGTTAGCTGGTGCTTTGTATCTACAAGTAACGCTATGGCCTTTGAACCAAAAGGGGCGTATAATAGAGCTCCTATTTTCAATGGTGAAAACTATGGCTACTGAAAAGACTGCATGTGAGTACACATAAATTCCATTGACAGGAATGTATGGACTGCCATTCAAAATGGTCCCTTTCAAATTACCATGAGGAATGATGCAGGTGCAATAGTACCTAAACCTGAGGATCAATGGAATGAAATGGATGAAAAGAAATGGTCGTGCGATTGTAGAGGCAGAAATATGATAATCTCAGCACTTGGTGTTGATGAGTATTATAGGGTGTCTCATTGCACGTCCGCTAAAGAAATGTGGGATGCTTTAGAAATTGCCCATGAAGGCACTACTGAAGTTAAACAGTCCCGCATCAATACACTTAATCAAGAGTTCGAGCTCTTTCGCATGAAACAAGGAGAATTTGTCTCTGACATGCAGAAGAGATTCGTTCATCTTGTGAGCCGTTTAAATGCACTTGGAAAACCTGTTTCCAATGAAATTGCTACTAATAAAATTCTGAGATGTCTTATTAGGGAATGGTAACCTAAAGTAACAGCTATCAAGGAAGCAAATGACCTTACTATGCTTACCATTACAACTCTGTTTGGAAAGCTGGAAGAACATCAACAAGAATTGCAAAGTCTTGAAAAATATGAAAATAAGAGTAAGAAGGAGAGGAACAAAGACAGGGAGGGTGAGAAGAAGTCAATAGCTCTAATGGCTTCTAGCTCTAAGTCCTCAACCAAAGAGCAAGATGATAATGACTCAACTAGTGATGAAAATTCTAATGATGAAGAAATGGGACTTTTTGTTCAGAGATACAATAGGTTTATTCAAAAGAATGGAATCAAGCACTCCGATAAGAATCTCATAAGCTTTTGAAAACAATCCAAAGAGCCAAGGCAAGAAGAAAATAAAAAACAAAGAGGTAAATGACCTTGTTACAACTGTGGTAAAGTTGGACACTACAAACCAGACTGTCCAAAGATGAAAAATGATAAAGGAAAAGCTCCACAAAAGAAGTTCAACAAACAAAGAAGAGCTTACATTGCATGGGAAAGTGATAGTGATTCATCAAACGATGACATTTCAAGTGGTAGTGATGAAAGTTCAAATTTATGTCTGATGGCACATACCAAAAATCAGTCCTACCACAAGAAAGACAACCACAACAAGCAAGTAAGACAAGTATATCCTAACAACTTTTCTTTTATGACTTTTTCTGAACTAAAAATAGCTTTTGAAAAACTGCAATACAAAGCCGAAGATGCTTTTAAGAGATCATCTAATCTCTTAAGAGATCACCTACCCTGGGAGCATCTAATCTAGAAAGAAAATCCACTATGATAGTATTAGTTCAAAGCTAAACAACCATAGTTTACAACTTATCACCTAATCACTATCTTATGCAAGTTCTAAAGGAACCTACTAGATATGAGACCCCCCTTTCACCTCCCACAACCACCTCAATAACAATAACAAAAGACCAAAATAGAATATCACACTTTCAATTAAACATAATCCACTATTTTCTTAAAAGCTCATGAGTGATTGACAATGAACAATGAAACAATCAGTCAAACACTATGTATGAACATGATACATGAGTGACATACACAAAAACACAAACATAATAGAAGAACCTCAAACCCTAAGACTCTTGAATATCAAGCTTCCCCTTTTTTTAAAGTTATTTTACATTAGGTTTAGTTTTTTCTTTTATAAACTTCTCAGAAGTCCATGGATTTTGAAATCTTCACCTAATTTGTTGCTGATCCACAAGCCGAGGATTGCACCAATTATGCAGAAAAATATCCTTAAATATTGGAATAAAACATCATAAGTTTTCTAAATTGTCTCAACATCCAATTTTAGAAAATATTCTACAATTGTAGATAATATCAATTATTCCAAATAAAATCTTCTTGACATGCACAAATAAGTGAGATGTATCCAAGAGAATCTCACAAAATCAAATTAAATATATCATGAAAGTAACAATAGAACCTATTGTAACATATGTTCAAGATGTCGCAACATCTTGTGCAACATTTGGTTGTGTTACTTTGTTTTACCAAATGAAACGTGGTTTACCAAAATTGTTTCCAATCATAAAATCACAGACCTAACAATCTCTCCCCTTTGGAAAATTTTAGCTAAAACAACCTTTGCACAATAAATATGGAGCTAAGGAATAAAACCATAAAACAAAAAAACACAAGTTTACATGAAATACGTATTAAATTTGTACAAACTGCAAACAGAAAAATATCAGAAATAGATGCAGCTATAGAGAGAACCAGACTTACACACAACTCTTCTTCAAACTCCAGAAATCTCCAGAGATAAGATGTCATGACATGTGGTCTGACATCGCATCAACACACCCCAAACAACTCCAAAACAACAAACTCAACACCATAACACAGTGCTCAGCAACTTTAGAAAGGTCCATTACTCTCCATGTCACACATAATCAATACTCCCCCTCAAGGGAACATCCAAACATGAACTGTCCAAGTTCGCATATCGGAGGCACACGAAGATAAAGAAAAACAAGCCTCACAAACAAAATCTAAGAGAAATCAAGTTCTCCATAATTCTCCACAGAGTTCTCCCAAAATCATTCAGGCAAGATGTCAGGACATCTGGATGATATCATGCATAAACACATCAGCAGTAACAACAAAAGCAAATTTCCTTAAGTACCAGCAACAAGCATGATAGACACTCATGATCCTTATAAATAGTTTCATATATATCAAGCAACTAAAGACTAATCTCCCTACAATAGTATAGTCCTATCATAATGTTAATCAACATGTCAAGACATTTGACATGACATCAACATCAGGACAAACAAACTTCCAAGCTAACACACTAACACTTTACTCCCCTTTTTTAGTAAAAAATTGACAAAAAAATAGAGTAAATTTACAATAAAATTGGAAAAACACATGCATACAAGCACAATCATCAATAAAATAGATGGAAGCATAAATTCATTGGAAACACACATCTTACTTGGTAACACAAAACTAGATAGAAACAACCATTTTGATGAAAGCACAATAGCAGATGGAACCTATGGTTCCTCAAAAAGGCAGATGCCCAATTCACCCCTAAGCTTTTCAAATTGATTTGCATCTAAGGCTTTAGTGAAAATATCAGCCAGTTATTTCTTAGTGGCCACATGCTCTAGAGTAATATCTTATCTTCAACAAGATCTCTGATAAAATAATGACGAATGTCAATGTGCTTGGTCTTGCTATGTTGAATAGGATTCTTTGAAATATTGATAGCACTCAAATTGTCACAGTATAATGTCATGACATCCTGCTTGATATTATATTCCTTTAACATGTGTTTCATCCACGTCAATTGTGAACACCTACTTCCAACTGCCATATACTCAGCTTCAACAATAGATAAGGAAACACAATTCTGTTTTTTTACTAAACTAGGAGATCAAATTATTTCCTAAAAAGAAACATCCACCAAAAGAGCTTTTTCTGTCATCACCACTACCTGCCCAATCTGCATCCCAATACCTTACTAGCATGAAATCGGAACCATGAAAGTGTAACATACCATAGTCACTAGTACTATTGATGTACTTCAAAATCCTCTTTACTTGATTGACGTGACTTGTCTTTGGCTCAGCTTGATATCTTGCATAAACACCCATATCAGATGTGATATCAAGTCTGCTAGCTGTAAGACACAACAAGCTACCAATCATGCTTATGTACAGGCTTTGGTCTACATCATCACCTTTTTCATCTTTTGACAGTTCCAAATGAGTAGGAGCAGATGTCCTCTTGTAACTTGCATTTTCCATACCAAACTTCTTCACTGTGTTCGTGGCATACTTACTATGAGAGATGAAGATAGAGTCATCTATCTATTTTACTTGAAGTACAAGAAAATAGGTCATTCACCAACAAGACTCGTTTCAAATTTTGATTACATTTGTTTAACAAAATGTTAAACCATCTGGTCTGACATCCCTCTAAACACAATGTCATCTACATATATTTGAGAAATCATGAGTTTGACATCATTTTCCTTAATAAATAAGGTCTTGTCTATTCCTTCTTTTTTGTATCTGTTGTACCCTAAAATTTTCCCTCTCATATTTCTCAAAACGTTGCAAGAAAAATCTCTAAGTTGCTCAAGTTTGCTCAAGAGTTGGACAGACAAGCTATCTCCTAAGGCAGTCTATCCCAAATTAGGGTTTGGTGTTGCATCAAGATCCTTGAGTCCATATGACCTCAAATGCTCAACAATGTCCTAATATGTTCTCAATATCATCCATGTCAAATTTCAAGCCTTGTAGAGGAAGTTTGCTCAGTCAATTGCTCAAAGGTCCAAAAATCGACTATGCTAGGGCTAAAGTCAACTGTGACCCAAATACAATCAAACTTCAAGTTTTTTTGGAAACATTCTAATTTTGAAGGATATTTCATCATTTTATCAAGGGTTTATCATGATTCATCAAGGATTGCTCAAAACTCATCAAGACTCAAAAGTTGATAAATTAGGGTTTTATAGGAAAAGTCAACTCAACTTTGACCAAGCATAACTTTCTCATACTTTATTAGAAATGACCCATCTAAAGATCATTTTGAAGAGGATGAAATTTCATACAATCCATCTTCACACCCCAAGATCAAAAAATGAACTCACAAGAAGTTATAAATTTGGACATTATAGGTCATTTTTGAAAGTCAACAAAAACACCTTTTTTCCAAAGCTTATAACTTGAGCATGGAACATCAAAATGAGATGAGACCAAAAGGGTTGGTTAGAGGACATATCAAGATTTCTAAAAAGTCCAAGAACACTTCCAAAAGTTCAAAATTGAAGAAGTTATGCATTGTTGAAGTTGGACTTTTTTGCAAAATTGCCAAAAGTCAACTATCCCCAAAACTTCAAATTTTGTCAAATGGGTCCATTCTTTTCCAGTTTATTTGAGCTTGCATAATTGCCCACGTGTCCTAGCTTCAAACATGAGCTCATATTTCTTTTTTATTATTTAATTTTATTTTTTATTGAATTTATTCATTTTAAATCAAATAAAATCATAGAAAATCCAAATAATTAAAAACTCTTGATTTATTGATTGTTTTAGGCTTTGTTTACAGCTAGAAACACCATGGAATTCATATCAGGCCATATCATGTACAAAAAGATTGCATCAAATCAAATTTGGGAAGGTTAATAATGGGAATCAAATCATATTCATGTACATTCATATTCATGACATCCTGCTTAATAATTTGGGAAGGTCCATAATTTCTACCCTAATGCAAAGCATGATACATAAGCAAGCAAAGGCAATCGAAATCAGGGTTGGAAAGTGCAGGCATAGGCAGAACAAAAGTTGGAAAATTCATCAAAAAGCTTGAGATCAAAACCATAGCTAGAGGCATTTTCAAGGGCTGAGACCTGTCCCAAACGCTTCCTGGACATTCACTCAAGCCAAACCAATCCAAAGCAAGCTCGTTCAGACTCCGTAGCGCGCTGTAAGTGTCACGATAACTACCTCTGTTCTTGAAATCAATTTGGCTTATTCTTGCATCATTTGAGAAAACCATTGGTATATTTGTAATCCTCACAACATTTCCAAGCCTTTTGCATTATTTAATTTCGTTTATATGGTCTGTATTGTAAAATGCCATAGCTAGGGTTTCATGGATATTTTTGGGCGTTTCTGTTTCAGGAATAATTGACCACCAAGAAGGGTATGGTTGTAACCGGGATGATGAGACGAGAACAACCATGCCCTTGGAATTCATTTTTGCGGCCTGAGATGAATTTTGAGATGAACAATGTTATAGCTACGGACTCTTGTCCGTTGGTATATGCCTGGGTACTTTTGGCCACTGACGGCAGGTTGAAGACAATACATGGCGGCCCTTCATTGCATCATCCAAATGGCACGCGTTTTTTATAATGTTTCTGGCCATTGACTTGTTTTATTTTATTATGTTTTCTTTGTATATTATTAACAAACAAATCATCATGGCCTAGTGGCAAGCGTGCACGTCCAATATTCATCAGGACCTGGGTTCGAATCCCAAGTCCCCCACTTTCTCAATGTTTTTATTATTCAGGTAATTCAGTGCATATGCCTAGCTACAACATACCATGCGCCCTTGTCCATTCAATTTCCAGATGGCCAAAGGCCAAATCTGAAGGTCCAAAGATGAAGGTCCACCCTAGACCAAGTCCATGCACGCCTACTGGATCTCAAAAAGTCAATAAGGGCCAGCATTAATGGGCTTTCTCATTGCTATTCATGCCCCCAAAACAGGCCCAAACCCCTCATCTCTTTATTTAATTTTATTTAGTATTTGTTTTATTATTATTATTTGATTTATTAACCAATCACAAATTTCTTTTTTTTTATAAAATAAAATCACAAAAAATATTTTTATTTCAAATCAAATTTTAGTATTTTATTTTTATTAACAAATCTATTAATTAATTTAGGTTTTAATTAGAATAACTTTAACCTATTTTTTGTAAATAATTAAAATTAAATTAGATTTGGTTAGGTTTTAATTACTAACATTAATTATTTTATTTTTTTTCTTGCTTAAAATAACAAAAACCCAAAAATAATTTTTTCATTTAATTAATTAATTTATTAATTTAGTAATTAATTTAGGTTAATTTCTTTCTTAAAATTAAAAACAACAAAAAGATATTTTCTTTAACCAAAAGGGTCAAAACCCTAAAATTTGCGCTCGATTTAATTTCTCGCACGTGATTTACTTTCTTTTATCATATAATGTACTTGCTCCCGAATTGTAATAGCTTAATAGGACTTTTATTTATTTTTTATCGCTTTATTTATTTTTAAAGGGTTTGTCTTTGGCGATGTAAATACCCGACCGACGCCTTGTAATTTAAATTCTGCATTTTATTTCCGCAAATATAAACTGTTAGATGTTTGATAATAGGATTGCATGACAAGACTGAATGTTTTAACCTAAAATCAAATTAGATCACCCTTAAACATGTGCAAAGATAAAAATAACTGAAAATGACACACTCGCACATGCGCACTCTTAGGGTACACCCCACTTGGTTGCCTTCGTATGCAGTCATTGAGTATAGGTCACTTTAGAGATCGCCCTTTTGTCTAAAGATCATAGTCGCCTCGAAATGGTTGCCTCAGATATTGTTTCCTCAAACAAATGATCTAAGATATTAGGATTACCGCTAAGGCGTCCTAATATTGCTTTAGTGACTGTATGTCCCTCATTCGAATTGACCCTCAAACTCCAACGACGATGCTACCTACTCATCAATAGTGGGATAACATTGTCTAAAGGACATTAGCATAGAATTATTCCTTTTTCGAGTAGGTAGATGGTTCTTAGATACTTGCTCTTTCAAAAAAAAAACTCTTTTCACACTTACACTCTTTTTCGAACAAAGTTTTCAAAAACACTTCATACGCTCTTGAGGACAGAAGAAAGAGTTAAATCGAAGTTTCAAAACAAAAACTTTTTCAAACCCACAAGCACAAAGAAAGCAATTTTAAAAACATTTGAGCAAGTATCTAAGAGCCCGTGGATAACCACGGATAGAAAGGGTGCTAATACCTTCCCTTTCTATAATCTACCCCCCGAACCCGAGAAATATCTCGAAAAAGGAATTTTTCTGTGCTTTTTTCCTTTCCTTGTTGGATAAAATAAAAGTCGGTGGCGACTCTCTTACCGCAACATTTTGCAAAAACAAACGCAAAACACAAACCAGCATTCCAAAAAACAGTCAGTTCTTCCCACCGTATCACAGAACTGGCGACTCTGCTGGGGAAAGTTTATAAGTGGGGTGTATCTTAGGAATAATTCATATTGTTTTCAATTGCTTGACTTGTATGCTTTATATTTGTGGGCTTGTATCGGAGTTACTATAGATCCTAACCCGGATCTGAGGGATAGCCTTTAGGTAAGTAGCAATAAACTGTGAGGGAACTGTACAGCGTAGACCGATACGGTTGAAGTAGTAGCTACATTGGTGTGGCACTTTAGTATGTACCGATATCCCTTGTGGCACAATGAGGAGAATCTGGGTCTGCTAAGGGTTCATTAAGCACCAACTGACCTTAGAACCTTTAAATTGACCAACTTGGCCATAGAACAGTAGCAATATGCTACACCCATTGAGACTAAACTCTCGCGATGATTCCAGCCGCAAGAAAAGGTGGCTAAATTGGAATTATGACCGATCGAGGGTAGTCAGTGATATTGAGATCCTCTAGAACCTGGTTACAATTTCTAGGACAGGTTTGAACCAACTAAACTGAAAGAGGGTAGTACCTAAGCTCCTTGCCAGCCTGAAATCTACGGGCTATTTGTGTGACTTGTGTGTGTGATGCGGTGGGATAGAACTGACTATTTTGGAATGCTGGTTTGCGTTTTTCGTTTGTTTTTGCAAAATGTCGCGGTAAGCAAGAGTCGCCACCGTCTTTTATTTTATCCAATAAGGAAAGGAAAAAAGCACAGAAAAATTCCTTTTTTTGAGATGTTTCTCGGGTTCGGGGGGGGGGGGGGGGGGGGTAGATTATAGAAAGGGAAGGTGTTAGCACCCTTTCTATCCGTGGTTATCCACGGGCTCTTAGGTACTTGCTCAAAGTGTTTTCAAAATTTTACTTTTCTTTGTGTTTGTGGGTTTGAAAGGAGTTTTTGTTTGAAAGGGAGTGTAAGTGCGAAAAGTTTTGTTTTGAAAGGAGCAAGTACTTAAGAACCATCTACCTACTCGAAAAAAGGAATTAAATTGTTCTAATGTCCTTTAGACAATGTTATCCCACTATTGATGAGTAGGTAACACCGTCGTTGGAGTTTAAGGGTCAATTCGATTAAGGGACATGTGGACACTAAAGTAATGTTAGGACGCCTTAACGGTAACCCTAATGTCTTAGATCATTTTTCTGAGGCAACCGTTTCGAGGCAACTATGATTTTTGGACAAGAGGGCGACCTCTAAAACTTCCTATACTCAATGACCACGTTCGAAGGCAACCAAGTGAGGTGTACCCTAAGAGTGCGCATGTGAGAGTGTGTTATTTCGGTTAATTTTATCTCTGTACATGTCATGGGTGAGCTATGTTGATTTTAATTTCATACATTTGATCTTGTCATGCATTCCCTATTATCAAACATCTAACAGTTTATAGTTGCGGAATTTAAATTGCGGAAATTGAATCTAAACTATTACAAGGCGTCGGGTATTTACATCGCCAAAAACAACCCTTGAAATTAAATCGCGGAAAATAAAATAAAGCGATAAAGTAAAGTCCTAATTAAAAGCTATTACATTCTGGAAGCAAGTACAATAATATGAAAATATGGATCGCGTGCGAGAAAATTAAATCGAGTGCATTTTTAGGGTTTTGACCCTTTTTTGAAAGAAAGAGATTTTTGTTATTTTTTTGAATTAAAAGGAATTAGATCTAATATTAACAATTAAATTAATTAATTAATGAAAATATTTTTGGATTTTTGAGTATTTAAAGAAATAAAACAAATTGGTTAAAAGTTAGTAAAAACCTAATTTTTCTACATTAATTTTATTTATTTGCAAAAAAGATATTAAAAATTATATCTAATTAAAACTAAGTTAATTGAATTGATTTATTTACAAAAATAAAGTTGAATTTAATTTTAATGAATAAAATATATTTTTGTGTTTTTGATTTTATTAAGAAAAATTATTAATTGGTTAGTTTAAATAATAATAATAATTAAACAAAACAAATAAATGGCACGTTGACTGGGCAATAGGATGCACCTTCAATGGCACATTGATGGTGAGAATAGCAATTTCCAAGCCTAATTATGCTAGTCTGCTTTGACTTTTCTGATCATCCATGGCACGTTGACTGGGCAATAGGATGCACCTTCAATCCTGACCATCAAATTTGGCCTGAAGGCCATCTGGCATCTGGAGATCTGAAGGTGTATGGTGTGCTACGCTTTGGAAATCACATGGAATAACCTGAAGAAAAATGAAACAAATGCATTGGGGGACCTAGGATTCGAACCCAGGTCCCATTGGATTTTCCACTAGCGCCTTTACCAACTGAGCCAATGTGTTTAATTATTAATGGAATACACAATAATTAATATATTTGAAACAAACTCATATGCCTGAATAAAAAATAAAAAGCGCGAATAGTTTGAATGGACGTATAGGATGGGGACACGTCTTGGTCCCTGTCCTTGGAATTACACAGGAATTACCTGCTGATTCGTATCCGCAGCAAAAAACGTAGGTTGAACCTAAAACCAAATATAGGCCATGAAAATTCAATCTAAAGCAAAGGTCTTGTTCGTCTTTCCCTCCTGAATTCATCCATGTCCATTATTTGCCTCAATTTTGCCTGAAACTTAAACGCCTAAAAACAAGAAACAAAAACCCTAGATTCAGGTATTACATTACAGGCCATGAAAACTCAATTGGTTAATGCAGAAAGTCTCCAAATGGACCGATTAGCATGATTGTGCAAAGATTTTGGCAAAAAAACGCATGAATATGAGAATACGATTTCATGTACAGGGGTGTTTTTTAGGAGACTTATAGTGCGATTCAGGAGGTGAATGGCTTTGGTTTTGATTGCAATAGACTCAGTGGATGTCTAGCAAGAGAACCACGTTGAGTTTTGGCCTTGAATTGGACTCTAAGGGTGATTTCGATTTCAAACTTTTTCAAGCTTTTTCAAGTTTTGGTTTTTCTGATTATGCAACCTCTTCGTCCTAATTTTCGTGCCTCTAGCCTGTATAAGTAATAAGGAATGAATTAGGTTAACATTTGTGGACTCAATCCTTATGTATTGATGATTTTGGATTTGATATGATCTTCCATTACAAATCTTCCAAAAATGACCCAAATCCAATATTTTGTTCATAGCATGGCTTGATACGAGTTTGATCTTGTCCATGATGATAATTAAAACCTCTATCAATCAAAAAGATCATATTTCATCAATATTTGGATTTTATTTGAATTTAAATTGATTTAAAATGAATTAAATGAATAAAAATCAAATAAAATAGAAAAATCAATGAATGGACACAAGACTAAAGATAGGACACGTGTGTGGTGTGACAAGATCAAATCAAGTGGAAAAAAGTGGGGCCATTTGACAAAATTTGATGTTTTGGGGATAGTTGACTTTTGGCAATTTTGGAAAAATGCCCAACTTCAACAATGCATAACTTCTTCAATTTTGAACATTTGGATGTGTTCTTGGACTTTTTAGAAACCTTGATATGTCCTCTAACCAACCCGTTTGGTATCATCTCATTTTGATATTCCATGCTCAAGTTATAAGCTTTGGAAAAAAGGTGTTTTTGTTGACTTTCAAAAATGACCTATAATGTCCAAATTTGTAACTTTTTGTGAGTGCATTTCTTGATCTTGGGGTGTGAAGATGGATTGTAGGAAATTTAATCCTCTCCAAAATGAGCTTTGGGTGGGTAATTCTCATAAAGTATGAGAAAGTTATGCTTGGTCAAAGTTGAGTTGAATTTTCCTACAAAACCCTAATTTAGCAACTTTTGAATCTTGATGAATCTTGAGCAATACTTGATGAATCATGATCAACCCTTGATCAAATGATGAATTATCTTTCAAAATGAGAATGTTGACAAAAAATCTTGAGGTTTGACTATTTGTAGGTCACAGTTGACTTTTGCCCTAGCACAGTCGATTTTTGGACCTCTTGAGCAATTGACTGACCAAACTTTCTTTGCAAGGCTTGAAATTTGACATGGATGATCTTGAGAAAATATTAGGACATTTGGGAGCACTTAAAGTCATTTGGATGCAAGGACCTTGATGCAACACAAAACCCTAATTTTGAGATTGACTGCCTTAAGAGATGACTTGACTGTCCAAATCTTGAGCAATCTTGAGCAATTTGGAGATTATTCTTGAAATGTCTTGGGAAATATGAGAGGGAAAATTTTGGGGTACAACAGTTTCCCCTGTTCAATCTTCTTAAACCTGAGGATATAGATTGGCTTTTGGGCTTTTCGTGATCCGAAGGTGGAAGATGATTGAACACTATAGTGCCCAGAAATTTGCACTCGCATGAAGTGGTATCAGCATTGTGATGTCGGGAATGGGCTTATAGATGCCATTTGGAGATTGTTAGTAGCTGGTCTTGTCTTCTTTGACTGGATTGGTATCAGAAAAATCTTTAGGAATCGACTTTACTATACTAGATGAGGTTTTGTCTCTTTGACTGGATCGGTATCAGAAAAATCTTTAGGAATCGATTTAACTGGACCAGAGGGGGTTTTGTCTCTTTTGACTGGATTGGCATCAGAAAAATCTTTAGGAATCGATTTAACTGGTCTTGTCTCTTTTGACTGAATGACCTCAAAAAAATATTTAGGAATCAATTTAACTGGTTTTGTCTCCTTTGACGGGTTGGCCTCAGAAAAATATTTAGGAATCGATTTAATTGGTTTTGTCTCCTTTGACGGGTTGGCCTCAGAAAAATCTTTAGGAATCAATTTAACTGGTTTTGTCTCCTTTGACGGGTTGGCCTCTGAAAAATCTTTAGGAATCGATTTAACTGGTTTTGTCTCCTTTGACTAGGTTGGCCTCAGAAAAATCTTTAGGAATCGATTTAATTGGTTTTGTCTCCTTTGACTAGATTGGCCTCAGAAAAATCTTTAGGAATCGATTTAACTGGTCTTGTCTCCTTTGACGGGTTGGCCTCAGAAAAATCTTTAGGAATTGATTTAACTGGTTTTGTCTCCTTTGACGGGTTGGCCTCAGAAAAATCTTTAGGAATCGATTTAACTAATTTTGTCTCCTTTGACTAGATTGGCCTCAGAAAAATCTTTAAGAATCGATTTAACTGGTCTTGTCTCCTTTGACGGGTTGGCCTCAAAAAAATCTTTAGGAATCGATCTAACTGGTTTTGTCTCCTTTGACTGGTTGGCCTCAGAAAAATCTTTAGAAATCGATTTAACTGGACCACATAGTTGAGAATTTTAACTGCATCTTTCCTGAAAGGTAAAGGTCAGTCATATGCAATGCATGATATGGATCAAGCAATGATGTTCTCAACATAAATGAGATTGTGTGATATGATGCGTATATGCATGTATTATGATGTATGAAAATGTGATGTTTTAGCTAGGGGGAAATAAATCCCAGAACTGCTGAGAGTAGAGTTGGATTCTTCGTTTCCGCTGGGGATGATGAACGAAGATGATAAACCTGTAGGAGAGAATAACTCCGTTGGGGAATAAATTGATGAGGAGATTACTCTGTGGGGAAGAGATGCTCTGTTGAGGATTTTAACGATAGACTCCGCCGAGGATTCCGCTGATAAGCTTCGGTGGGGATTTCAACGATAAACTCTGTTGGGGATGGATTACTGTTGCTGGTGATATTGAACTTGTCGAGGATTAAATTCCTGCTTGTGAAAGGAAAGAACTTCGCTGGGGACGATCTTTCAGTCGCAACTTACTGGGGATAACCCTGTTAGACTTTTGTGGGGATAACCCTCTGAGTTCTGTTGGGAATGATCCTTTGAACTTGGCTGGGGAGATTTATTTTGTACTCCGCTGGGGATAAACTTCCAGAGTCTACTGGGGATGTTAATTCAACTCCGTTGGGGAAGCTTTTTTCAGACCGTGCTGGGGAAATATTGACTCCACTAGAGGTATCTTGTATTCGGTCGGGGAACATTCTTATACTTCATTGAGGAATATTAAGACTGCGGGGATACTCTCATACTTGTTGGGGAATATTCTTATACTCCGCTGGGGAATATTAAGACCCTTTTAGTGCTGATGGTAGACCAAATCCGCTTGGGGAGAGTATTGCTGATTCGTTCATGGTTGTAAGTCTCAGCAGGGAGAGCTACCATTACTGTCTTACTCTGCAGGGAGTGAAAGTATCTTTGGCCATATTCTTCAGCTAAACCTACCTTCGTACCTGGTGAACAAAGCAACCATACAGCTCGAACAATTCTTATTGCCCCTGTTTCTGATGTTACTTGTTGTACCCCAAAATTTCTCTCCCATATTCTTCAAAGTTTTGACAAGAATCATCCACAAATGGTTCAAGATCTCTCAGAGGGTTGCACAGTCAAACCTTCCTCCTAAGCCAGTCAAATTAGGGTTTTGGTTCTTGCAAGGAAATTGAGGCTTTCAAGGGCTCAATCAAGTCCCACATGCCCATAAACATTGTCAAGCATCTACATGCCAAGTTTCAAGGCTCACAAGGTCAAGTTGCACAGTCAAAAATCCTAATTGCTCCACAGTCAACTGTAGGGGCAAAATGGTCATTTGGCAGTCAAAAGTCAAAAATTTTGGTCAACATCTTATTTTGAAGCCACAATCATCATTTGGTCAAGTCTTGACCATGATTCCACAAGAATGGCTCAAAAATCATCAAGATGCAAAAGTTTCTATTTTTGGACAGTTGAAAAGTCAACTGTAACTTGACCAAGGCATAACTTTTTCATAGTTCATCAGAAAAATCCTATCTAATGCTCATCTTGAAGGGGAGGACATTTCCTGCAACGCATCTTCACATTCCAAGTCCAAGAAATGCTCTCACAAAAAGTTATCAATTTCAACATTATAGGTCATTTTCAAAAGTCAACAAAAAGGCATTTTAAGTCAAAGACCATAACTTGATATTGGTAAATCAAAATGGCATGGGACAAAAGGCATTGGTTAGAGGACTTCAAGACCTTTCCAAAATGTCCAAGAACATGTTCATATGATCAAAATTGAGCAAGATATGCATTGGAGAAGTTGGGAATTTTTTGTGAAATGGCCAAAGTCAACTATCCTTGAAACTTCAATTTTTGACAAAAGGGCCCACTTTTTTCCACTTGATTCAGCCTTGTCATGCCACCCACGTGTCCCATGATTAATTTCAAGATTAAACATTAATTTTTCTATTTTTTATTTAATTTTATTGATTTAATTCATTTTAAATCCATAAAATTCAAATAAAAATCAAAAAAAATTAATTCAATGATATCTTGTGGTTTGAATGACCTTGATGAAGCATAATGCACCTACCAAATTCGTGTAAGGTCCATTTTAAGCATAAAATTCAAATTTGAACAAAATTGGCAAGTTGCTTTAATGGTGGTTATGGAGAAATCCAAAGTTTAATTGTAATGGTTAAGAGCTCATAATAGTGACTGATTCTCACTCATTACTATATATACAAGCCTTGCAAGCCTCATTCACAACCTAGAAAAAGTGCACAAACGGCCAGAGCAAAGTTCAAAATTTATCAAAAAAAGTGTGAGATCAAAAGGAGTTTTTGCAAGCATTTTCAGGTCAAGGGGAGAACGTGACTCTCTTCTTTGCCATACCCTGAAGCTAAAGCAACCCTTGCCACGTCCTAAGGTCCATTATCAAGCACTGTAAGTATTCCCAGGTCCCCCAATTTCCTTGTTTCCATTTTTTCTCAATGTATTCCTGTGCAGGTTTCTAAAAGTGGTACACCATGTGCCCTGACGCTTCAGTATGCCAAGTGTCTACAAACAACAATCCAGTGGCCAGGAAATGATGAGCACCATGCTTTTCAGTCAACCATACGCACATGATTCCAGGAGTCAACGTGACTTTATGCAAATGGGCCACAACAATGCTAAACAAACCCTCAATTTTGGCCCAACACCCCTATGGTTCTATTTTATTTTCTTTTGTTTTCTTTTCCTTTTTTATTTTCTTTTAACTAATTTTTTAATTATTATCATTATTGTTAATTAACCTAACATAATTAATATTTTTCATAAAAAAATCAAAAAAAGAAAACGTTTTATTATTTATTAACTTATCTTGTAAATAAACTATAATTAATTAATTAGTTTAAATAGGCAACTTTAATCTTTTTTTTAACAACTAAAATAAATTTAGAACTAGGTTTTTTTTCTTCTTTTAATCTTAATCCCTTTTGTTTTATTTTCATTAAAAACATAAAAACACAAAAAATATTTTCTTAATTAATTAATTAATTAGTTATTAATTTTAGTTTCATTAATTACAAAAAAAAAGACAAAATTCAATTCTTATTCAAAAAAGGGTCAAAACCCTCATGACGTTCCAATTTAATTTCTATTCGCGCGTTATTTTTATATTTTGATTATTATGTAACTGCTTCCAAGAATGTAATAGTAGTTAGGTTTACCGCTTTCTTTACTTTCCGCACTTTATCAAAACGGGTCTTTGTTTTTTGGTGATGTATAGACCCGCGCCTTGTAATAGCGTAGCTTTACATTCCCGCACTTTAATTTTCCGCACTCCTAACTGTTAACAACGCATGAAAGAATGTATGTAAATAAAATTAATCCGTAGCTCACAAATAACATGTACAAAGACAATTAACTGAAAAACAACACACAAAGCACATGCCACCCCTAGGGTACGCCTCACTGGTTGCCTCGAACGTGGTCATCAAGTATAGGGTGTCTTAGAGGTCTCCCTTTGTCTAAAGATCCAGTTGCCTCGGATAAAAAAGGATCTAGGACATTAGGGTTACTTTTAAGGTGTCCTACCGTTGCTTCGGTGACCACATTGTCCCGATAATCGAATTGACCCGAACACCTCCAATGATGGTGCTACCTACCTCTCAATGGTGGGATAGCACTATCTAAAGGACTCTTACACAGCTTAATTCCTTAGAGTAGGTAGATTCTCATGGGTACTTGCTCTTTCAAACAAACAAAAACATCTTTTCACACTTACACTTTCTAAAAGTTTTCAAACAAATTTTTCATACACTCTTGAGGACAGATACAAGAGTTACTTAGAAATTTTTCAAACGAAACTTTTTCAAAACCCACACACACTTGAAAAGAAAACAATTTTTGAAAACATAAGAGCAAGTACCTAAGAGCCCGTGGATAACCACGGATAGAAAGGGTGCTAACACCTTCCCTTTCTATAAATCTACCTCCCAAACCGAGAAATATCTCGAATAAGGAATTTTGCTGCGCTTTTGTCCTTTCCATATTGGAGAACATAAAAGACGGTGGCGACTCTTGCTTACCGCGACATTTCGTGAACCAGCTTAAAAAACAGTCAGTTCTATTTCCACCGATCACAGAACTGGCGACTCTGCTGGGGAGATTGTAAAAGTGAGGTGTACCTTAGGATTAGATCATACTTATGTTTTCAATTTCTTTGCTTTGATTGCTTTATATTTGTGGGCTTTGCATCAGAGTTTCATAGATCCTAACCCGGATCTGGGGATACCCTTTTAGGTAGCATAAGCTGCGAGGGACCTGTCCGGCGTAGACCGACACGGGTGAAGCAGTGGCTACATTGGTGTGGCACCTTGGTCTGCACCGATATCCCTCGTGTTGCAACGAGGAGAATATGGGTCTTCTGAGGAGTAATTAAGCACCAACCGACCTTAGAACCCTAATGTGACCCAACTTGGCCATAGAACAGTAGCAGTATGCTACACCCATTGAGGCTAAACTCTCGCGATGGTTCTGGACGCAAGAAAAGATTGCGACGCTGGAGTTATGACCGATTGAGGGTAGTCAATGATATTGGGATCCTCTAGAACCCGGTTACTTTTGATAGGACAGGTCTTAACCCACCAACTTCAAGAGGGTAGTACCTAGACCTCATGTTGGCCTAAATTCTAAGGGTTGTCTTGTGTGACTTGTGTGCCTTCAAACTTGAACTACTTGCATGCTTGTTATCTAACACATGAGTTTCTTGCAGGTTTTGTTTACAGTCCTTAATCTGGACTCATAACGGGGTTTACCTACATTACTCCATGCATAGCATAAAATCATACCATTGCATACATCCTACATAAGGACTAATCCATTTCAAGGATCTCAAGGGTTTGTGGTGCAGGTCATGATGAATCAAATGTCTAGCAAGGGGCAAAGGGGATTTATTTTCCTCTAGCCGAAGTTTGTCAGGGGCTATGACCCACTAGATATGGTGAGCCTTGACTCTTGAAGAAGGACTCTCAACGACACGAAGTTCCTTCAATCAAGCTACAAAATTCAAAGTTCTAACAATCTTTCTTGTTTATCCCGCAAGACCCTTGAAAACATCGCATGCATATCATACATATCATTGCATTACAGGTACACTTGTTGTAGGGCACTTACCTTCTTCGCTGTTTATTTCAGCATTCATCATGAATCCTGAATCATCCAATGGACAAGCTATCAAGGCCCTCCAGGCCCAGAACGCCCAGTTCCAGGAGCTGGTCATGAGCTTAGCCCAAGGACAACAGGAATTGAAGACTCTGCTTTTGAAGAAAAAGAAGAAGAGGACTGTTTTGTTCAACCCTAAACGCAGATCTAGGAATACACTGCAGAATGAAGCTGAGCGGACTAGTCCATCTGTTGGGGAAGGCAGTCACCAAGAGGGAAGGGTTCCTAGTCCCGTAGTCTCTGACACCGAGACAGATTTCAATGATGAACAGTACCCCCTGCTGAAGACAGATACAAACAGCTGGAGGACCGACTGAATGCTATGGAGATTCAACGTGTGTCTGGGTTGGACTTTGGGGACCTAGGTTTATCTTCTGGGGTGGTGATCCCTCACAAGTTCAAGGCACCTGCCTTTGCAAAATACGACGGGGCTTCCTGTCCTAAGTTGCACCTCCGTTCATACGCAAGGAAGATCCAGCCCTACACGACAGACAAGAACCTATGGATCCATTTCTTCCAGGAGAGTCTTTCAGGGACTCAACTCGAATGGTTCTATCAGCTGGATGGAACCAATATTCGTAACTGGGAGGACTTGGCAACTGCTTTTTATAAGCAATATCAGTATAATGCCGACCTCGCTCCTACGCGTACCCAACTCCAGGGTATGTCACTTGGGACGGGTGAAGGTTTTAAGGAGTATGCGCAAAGGTGGAGAGACCTTGCTGGAAGGGTGCAGCCACCTCTGACTGACAGTGAGCTTGTGGATATGTTCTTGGGGACCCTATCTGGTCCATTCTTCAACCATCTAATTGGAAATTCTTCTGTTGGGTTTACAGACCTAATCTTGATTGGGGAAAGAATTGAAGCCGGTATCAAGTCGGGGAAGATACAAAATAGTGATTCCTCGAACACTGAGAAGAAACCGTCCAAGAAAGAATCTAGTGCTGTCAACACAGTAGTTATCTCAAAACCGGCCGGTGCTCCTCAACATCGCAACCAACAAAGGGAAGTGAGACCTAAAAGGCAATTCACTCCCCTCGGTATGACCTTGTCCCAGATATTGCCACAGCTGCTGGAGACCAAGTTGGTAACTCTAAGGGACCCTCCTAAGAATCCCAACAGGACACCTTCAAGGTATAACCCCAACGTTCGCTGCGCCTATCATTCTGACAGCCCGGGGCATGCTACAGATGATTGTTGGACTTTGAAAAACAAGGTTCAAGATCTGATCGACGCAAAGGAAGTCCAGTTCGACTCTCCAGAGACTCCCGATGTGACCACTGCTCCCTTGCCAAAATATGGCTAGGATTGGAAGTTTTTTGTTCATTCGAATGTTCAAGTTGTATTTTTCTTTGATTGTTCAAACATTGTATTCATGTCAAATGATATTATTTCATTAATGCATTACACATGTCTGTTTTGAAGTAATTATTTTGTATTCACTATATTGCAAATTGCTTTCATATTTTTTGTGTGATGTTCAACGCTCGGTTAATAATTCTAAGCCTCTTGAGGGAGGATGACGAAAACGATACCACGATTTACAATATGCTTTTGAATAGACCCCGCTGATGAGGTACAGGAATTGTTTCAATTCCTAAACACTGGAGTTATAAGGAAGATAATCCCTCGTCAACCCCTCTGAGCCAAAGAAGGAAGAGTTTTTCTTTTCGAAAATTAAAACCCTTAATCATAACCTGGGGCAGGGTAGTTCTCTCAGTTGATCCAAGTGCACAACAAATAACATCAAATGAGTCCTTCCAAAGCAAAAGACAGTGATGGTTCCGTATAATCATAAAGACAGGCAGTCATTATCTCGCAGAAATAAAAGCCCAATAAGTCAAAACCTATGAAGGAGACTTACGAAACTGGGGCATCCCGCTGACTGTGATCGTGAAAGAAACAATTCAAGCAAAAAACAGGGATAACGAAATCAAAAAAGAAAGAGGTCCTACAAACCCTCAACCAAAAAAGGAATGACTGCCTATTCCAAATAAATTGTCAACATCCGAACCATCACCGGTATATCAGAGCAAAGACTCAAACAAGGTCTAACGTATGATCAGCTGAGTTTAGGTTCGAAGAACATCACGAAGAACGAGTGGGTACAAATAAATTTGAGCCTTCAGCCTTTGTTTCTTAAACCGTTGAACCAGGCCACGTTATAACCCTTAAAAGTCCTAGCTGAGGCATGGGTTAGTTCGAAAGCATACTGTTACAAAAGGTATCCTGACTCCTTAAGGCTTGCGGTAAAATAATGAGTTGACATCACGTTTTACAAAAATTCATTTGTTTTACAAAACTACATTTTCAAAAAAAAATTCAAGACAGACATACGCTTTGCATTCTTAAAATAATATTGTTTGCATATGACTATTTGTTCAACAACAGAGAAATTCGCACGAAGAATATCTAGTGAACAAAAGTACTTCCAACCAAGGGGCAGACATGATCATGGTCTATTATCTGGGGCAGTTAAGTCAAGATTCGGAGAATCTCTCAAAAGGCCAACCAACTTGGGGCAAATCTCCATCTGGATCACTTGGGGCATTGGACGATCAAACAAAGATCTTCTGGTAGTATGACAACTCCACACTACTGACAGTGACAACTCCCTGCATCCTGAGAGCACAAACATAGTCGAAAAAACACTACGCATAAGTAAAGACCTGCTAGGTTGACACACCTAGGCAAAAATAAGGGATGAAAATGAAAAATCTGTACACCCGGCAAGTCGAAAACCTGAAAAGGCGGCTTGGGCAAAAATGGGTAACCCGGTGGACTAAAAACCCGAAAGGGCGGTCCAGGAAAAAATTAGGGATCAAAAGCGTATGACTATGTTCCGTCATCTTGTCACTTTCCTACCAGAAGAAGATTTGTCAATCGGCAGTTATCAAGCACTTCCACAAGGTATCTTCTTCTCCCACATCAGAAACAGGGGCAATAAGAATTGTCTGAACGATCTAGTTGCTCTGTCCACCAAGGTACCAAGGTAAGATCAGCTGAAGAACATGACCAAGTTACCTCCACTCCCTACAGAGTAAAGACAAGACTCAGCAATACTCTCCCCCCGAGTAGAGTTGGTCTCCCTTCAGCCCTAACAAGGCACAGTATCTCCAGCAAGTCAGCAACACTATCCCCAAGCAGAGTTAGTCTACTGTCAGCCTTAAGGAAGTTGGGCATCCCCCAGAAGATCTCAACATTCCCCAGCGGAGTACACAGATTTTCCCAAGCAAGCATCCCCGGCAGTCTTAGTATAAGATTGTTCCCCAGCGGAATACCAGACATCCTAGTGGAGCCACTTCCCCAGTACAGTCTCAAAAGTTTCCCCAGGAGAGTTGAATCAATCTCCCAAGTAGATTCTAGAAGCTTATCCCCTGCAGAGTATGAACGCATCTCCCCGGATTTATTCAAAGGTTATTCCCCACCAGAGCTTATAACTGGGTTATCCTCATCCAATTACCACGGAAATATCGTCCTCGGCGAAGTTCTTCCTATCCCCGAGCGGAGTTCATCAAATTCCCCGACATAACTTATCAATGGAATCCCCAACGGAGTTCTCATTAAAATCTCAGCGAAGCATCTCTTCCCCGCAGAGTAATTCCCCGCAGAGTAATCTCTCCAACAAGTTTATTCCCCACCAGGGCTTATAACTAGGTTATCCTCAGCTAAATACCATGGAAGGATCGTCCTCGGTGAAGTTCTTCCCATCCCCCAGCGGAGTTCATAAAAGTTCCCCGACATAACTTATCAATGGAATCCCCAGCGGAGTTCTCATTAAAATCTCAGCGAAGCATCTCTTCCCCGCAGAGTAATTCCCTGCAGAGTAATCTCTCCAACAAGTTTATTCCCCAACAGAGTCATCTTCTCCTACCGGTTTATTCTTGCACCATCATCCCCAGCGGAAACGAAGAACTCTACTCTTCAAACATCAAGCCCAGGATTCAATAAGCTCCCGGCATCCGTCAAGGATTTATTTTCCTAGACGAGAATACATTCATAAACATCGCATCGTCATGATACATGCATATACGCATCATACAATCTCATTTTATGTTGAGAACATCATCGCTTGATCCATGTCATGCATTGCATGTGACTGACCTTACCTTTCAGGAAGGATACAGTTAAATGATCAGCTATGTCAAAGAAGACAAATACAGTCAAAAGAGACCAATCCAGTCAAAGAAGACAAATCCAGTCAAAGAAGACAAATCCAGTCAAAGAAGACAAATCCAGTTAAATCCCAAAGGTTTTTCTGATGCTCATCCAGTCAAAGAAGACAAATCTAGTTAAATCCCAAAGGTTTTTCTGATGCTCATCCAGTCAAAGAAGACAAATCCAGTTAAATCCCAAAGATTTTTCTGATGCTCATCCAGTCAAAGAAGACATGTCCAGTTAAATTACTTCCTAAAGTCAAAGAAGACAATCTCGTCATTGAAGACATCCCGTCATTGAAGACAACCCGTCAGTATAGACACTCGTCATTGAAGACAACCCGTCAGTGTAGACACCCGTCATTGAAGACATCTCGTCATTGAAGACAACTCGTCATTGAAGACAACCCGTCATTGAAGACAACTCGTCATTGAAGACAACTCGTCAATAAAGACAACTCGTCATTGAAGACAACTAGTCATTAAAGACAACTCGTCGTTGAAGACAACTCGTCATTGAATACAACTCGTCATTAAAGACAACTCGTCGTTGAAGACAACTCGTCATTGAAGACAACCCGTCATTGAAGACAACCCGTCAGTATAGACACCCGTCATTGAAGACAACCCGTCATTATAGACACCCGTCATTGAAGACAACCCGTCAGTATAGACACCCGCCATTGAAGACATCTCGTCATTGAAGACTACCCGTCATTGAAGACAACTCGTCATTGAAGACAACTCGTCATTGAAGACAACCCGTCATTGAAGACAACCCGTCGTTGAAGACAACCCGTCAGTATAGACACCCGTCATTGAAGATAACCCGTCGTTATAGACACCCGTCATTAAAGACAACCCGTCAGTATAGACACCCGTCAGTATAGACACCCGTCATTGAAGACAACCTGTCGTTATAGACACCCGTCATTGAAGACAACCCGTCAGTAAAGACACCCGTCATTGAAGACATCTCGTCATTGAAGACTACCCGTCATTGAAGACAACCCGTCATTGAAGACAACCCGTCAGTGAAGACAACCCGTCATTGAAGACCACCCGTCCATGAAGACAACCCGTCCATGAAGACAACCCGTCCAAAAGAGACAACTCGTCAAAGAAGACAAAACCTCCCTTGGTTCAGTTAAATTGATCCTTAAAGATTTTCTGAGATAGCCTGTCAGTAGAGACAACTCATCAACCTTCTGAAATTCCAGATTCGATTCCTGTATCCAGCCAGGGCACGTCTGAAGAGTTTGAAGATTCGATACCTGTATCTAGCCATGGCATATCTGTGAGCAATCGATTGTAGATCCGATACCTGTATCCAGCCAGGGCATGTCTGCATGAAGAGTTTGAAGATCAACCCCTGTAACAGGCCAGGTAATTATCTTTCTTTCTCAGGTACGCAATTTCTCGCTAAGGAATCTCTTACGCGATCGACACCTAGATGGCATCTATAAGCCCATCTCCACAACTATCCATCACAATTCCAAATGGAATCTATAAGCCCATTCTCGACAAGGTTCTGTCACATCTCCTGATGGCATCTATAAGACCATCCTCCTATCCATAATCTCTCCAAATGGCATATGTAATCCCATTCCCGCCATCACACTGCTGATACTCTACTATGTGAGTGCAAATTTCAGGGCACTTTAGTGTTCAATAATCTTCCACCTTCGGATCACGAAAGGCACACAAGCCAATCTACATCCTTAGGTCTAAGAAGATTGAACATGGTCAACTGTTGTACCCCAAAATTTGCCCTCCCATATTCTTCAAAGTTTTGACAAGAATCATCCACAAATGGTTCAAGATCTCTCAGTGGGTTGCACAGTCAAACCATCCTCCTAAGCCAGTCAAATTAGGGTTTTGGTTCTTGCAAGGAAATTGAGGCTTTCAAGGGCTCAATCAAGTCCCACATGCCCATAAACATTTTCAAGCATCTACATGCCAAGTTTCAAGGCTCACAAGGTCAAGTTGCACAGTCAAAAACCCTAATTGCTCCACAGTCAACTGTAGGGGCAAAATGGTCATTTGGCAGTCAAAAGTAAAATTTTTTGGTCAACATCTTATTTTGAAGCGACAATCATCATTTGGTCAAGTCTTGACCATGATTCCACAAGAATGGCTCAAAAATCATCAAGATGCAAAAGTTTCTACTTTTGGACAGCTAAAAAGTCAACTGTAACTTGACCAAGGCATAACTTTTTCATAGTTCATCAGAAAAATCCCATCCAATGCTCATCTTGAAGGGGAGGACATTTCCTACAACTCATCTTCACATTCCAAGTCCAAGAAATGCTCTCACAAAAAGTTATCAATTTCAACATTATAGGTCATTTTCAAAAGTCAACAAAAAGGCATTTTAAGTCAAAGACCATAACTTGAGATTGGTAAATCAAAATGACATGGGACAAAAGGCATTGGTTGTAGGACTTCAAGACCTTTCCAAAATGTCCAAGAACATGTTCATATGGTCAAAATTGAGCAAGATATGCATTGGAGAAGTTGGGAAATTTTTGTGAAATGACCAAAGTCAACTATCCTTGAAAATTCAATTTTTGACAAAAGGGCCCACTTTTTTCCACTTGATTCAGCCTTTTCATGCCACCCACGTGTCCCATGATTAATTTCAAGATTAAACATTAATTTTTCTATTTTTATTTAATTTTATTGATTTAATTCATTTTAAATCCATAAAATTCAAATAAATAAAAAAAATTAATTCAATGATATCTTGTGGTTTGAATGACCTTGATGAAGCATAATGCACCTACCAAATTCGTGTAAGGTCCATTTTAAGCATAAAATTCAAATTTGAACAAAATTGGCAAGTTGCTTTAATGGTGGTTATGGAGAAATCCAAAGTTTAATTGCAATGGTTAGGAGCTCATAATAGTGTCTGATTCTCACTCATTACTATATATACAAGCCTTGCAAGCCTCATTCACAACCTAGAAAAAGTGCACAAACGGCCAGAGCAAAGTTTAAAATTTGTCAAAAAAAGTGTGAGATCAAAAGGAGTTTTTGCAAGCATTTTCAGGCCAAGAGGAGAACGTGACTCTCTTCTTTGCCATACCCTGAAGCTAAAGCAACCCTTACCACGTCCTAAGGTCCATTATCAAGCACTGTAAGTATTCCCAGGTCCCCCAATTTCCTTGTTTCCATTTTTTCTAAATGCATTCCTGTGCAGGTTTCTAAAAGTGGTACACCATGTGCCCTGCCGCTTCAGTATGCCAAGTGTCTACAAACAACAATCCAGTGGCCAAGAAATGATGAGCACCATGCTTTTCAGTCAACCATACGCACATGAATCCAGGAGTCAACGTGACTTTATGCAAATGGGCCACAACAATGCTAAACAAACCCTCAATTTTGGCCCAACACCCCTATGGTTCTATTTTATTTTCTTTTGTTTTCTTTTCCTTTTTTATTTTCTTTTAACTAATTTTTTAATTATTATCATTATTGTTAATTAACCTAACATAATTAATATTTTTCATAAAAAAATAAAAAAAAAAACGTTTTATTATTTATTAACTTATCTTGTAAATAAACTATAATTAATTAATTAGTTTAAATAGGCAACTTTAATCTTTTTTTTAACAACTAAAATAAATTTAGAACTAGCTTTTTTTTCTTCTTTTAATCTTAATCCCTTTTGTTTTATTTTCATTAAAAACATAAAAACACAAAAAAAAATTTCTTAATTAATTAATTAATTAGTTATTAATTTTAGTTTCATTAATTAAAAAAAAAAGACAAAATTCAATTCTTATTCAAAAAAGGGTCAAAACCCTCATGACGTTCCAATTTAATATCTATTCTCGCGTTATTTTTATATTTTGATTATTATGTAACTGCTTCCAAGAATGTAATAGTAATTAGGTTTACCTCTTTCTTTACTTTCCGCACTTTATCAAAACGGGTCTTTGTTTTTTGGCGATGTATAGACCCGCGCCTTGTAATAGCGTAGCTTTACATTCCCGCACTTTAATTTTCCGCACTCCTAACTGTTAACAACGCATGAAAGAATATGTAAATAAAATTAATCTGTAGCTCACAAATAACATGTACAAAGACAATTAACTGAAAAACAACACACAAAGCACATGCCATCCCTAGGGTACGCCTCACTGGTTGCCTCGAACGTGGTCATCAAGTATAGGGTGTCTTAGAGGTCTCCCTTTGTCTAAAGATCCAGTTGCCTCGGATAAAAAAGGATCTAGGACATTAGGGTTACTTCTAAGGTGTCCTACCGTTGCTTCGGTGACCACATTGTCCCGATAATCGAATTGACCCGAACACCTCCAACGATGGTGCTACCTACCTCTCAATGGTGGGATATCACTATCTAAAGGACTCTTACACAGCTTAATTCCTTAGAGTAGGTAGATTCTCATGGGTACTTGCTCTTTCAAACAAACAAAAACATCTTTTCACACTTACACTTTCTAAAAGTTTTCAAACAAATTTTTCATACACTCTTGAGGACAGATACAAACACACACATAAGAAAAACATCTTTTCACACCCACACACACTTGAAAAGCAAACAATTTTTGAAAACATAAGAGTAAGTACCTAAGAGCCCGTGGATAACCACAGATAGAAAGGGTGTTAACACCTTCCCTTTCTATAAATCTACCTCCCGAACCGAGAAACATTCTCATAAGGAATTTTGTTGTGCTTTTGTCCTTTCCATGTTGGAGAACATAAAAGACGGTGGCGACTCTTGCTTACCGCGACATTTCGTGAAACCAGCTTAAAAAACAGTCAGTTTTATTTTCACCGATCACATTACCCATAATTCATTTTCGTTTCGCATGTAAATATTCATGAGCAGTAATTAATGTCAAATGCCTATATCAAAAATGAACATTGGACGTTCTTTGCAAAACAAAACAGATAAAGGAAAAACAGTTTGAAATTTATTTGAAAATGAATTGTATTGATTTTGAAGTTTGGCCTGTAAATAGGCGTTTTTGCACAAGAGGCTGACGTCCTAGTGAGAGAACTCCGCCGAACAAATAGAATTTACATAATTTGTGAAAAGAAATCAAAACAGCTATGTGAATAATCCCACTGGGTTCCAACTCTGCTATTGCCTTTATGTCTTCGAGCATCTCATCACTTTGCTATTGGTTGAAGATGAATCAGATTGATTAGTGTCGTCCTGAGCTTGACAGTCGATACCGAAGTCTGGATGCAAGGTGATCCAATGAGACATAGTGTTACGCTTTGATCCCTAATTTTTACCTGGACCGTCCTTTCGGGTTTTCAGTCCACTGAGATACCCTTTTTTTCCCAAGTCGCCTTTTAAGGTTTTCTACTTGCCGAGTGTACAGATTTTTTATTTTCATCCCTTATTTTTGCCCGAACTCTTTTGGTTCACCGGGAAGCCCTTATTTTTGCCTAGTCCAGTCACCCTAGCGGGTCTTGGATTATGCGTAGTATCTTTTCACTATGTCTGCATTGACGGGGTGAGGAAGGTCATCACCATCCATGGTGGTCAGAATCATAGCTCCTCCCGAGAAAATGTTCTTAACCACAAATGGCCCTTCGTAAGTAGGGGTCCATTTGCCCCTGGGATCACCTTGAGGTAGAATAATGCGCTTGATTACCAGATCCCCAACTTGATACTCTTGTCGTCTGAATTTCTTGTTAAATGCCTTGATCATCTGTGTTTGATACGTCTGACCATGACAAATAGCAGTAAGTCTCTTTTTGTCGATTAGGTTCAGCTGATCAAGCCGGGTCTGAATCCAGTCATCTTCGCTCAAACCTGCATCCTTCATGATTTGGAGAGAGGGTATCTGAACTTCAATGGGCAAGAATGCCTCCATACCATATACCAAGGAATAGGGTGTTGCCCCTGTTGACGTCCGAACTGAGGTACGGTATCCATGAAGAGCAAATGGTAACATCTCGTGCCAGTCTTTATAGGTCACTGTCATCTTCTGCACAATCTTCTTAATGTTCTTATTAGCCGCTTCGACAGCCCCATTCATCTTCGGCCGGTAGGGAGAAGAGTTGTGATGTTGTATCTTGAATTGCTCGCAGAGCTCAGTGATCATCTTGTTGTTGAGATTGGTACCATTGTCTATAATGATCCTTTCTGGTACACCATACCGATAGATCAGATTGTGCCGAATGAATCATGCCACGACGTTCTTGGTTACAGTAGCAAAGGAAGCTGCTTCAACCTACTTCGTAAAGTAATCAATCGCTACTAGGATGAAACGATGTCCGTTGGATGTCGTAGGTCTGATCTCGCCGATCATATCAATGCCCCACATTGCAAAAGGTCAAGGTACCGTCAAGATGTCGACATCTTTTGGTATCAGCAGAGTAGTATGAGCCAGCATGTACTGTCTCAGCCGGCGAGCAGCCCATGCCAAAGCGTAGCAAGTTCTCTCGAGCAGTGAGTATTGGGTCTCACAGTCGGTAAACTTTTTTCTAAAGAAATAAATAGCATGCTCTTTTCGGCTAGACTCGTCATGCTGCCCCAGCACACCTCTTTGTACTATCCAGCACTTTTAAGTAAGAGATCAACGGTCTTCCTGCAATTGGAGGCATCAGCATTGGTAACTTGGAGGTAGTATGGCCCTCTCTTCTTGAAGTAGCAGTCTAGCAAGTTCACCAGGAACTTCACAATCATCTTCACCTTCGTCCTTGGCTTGGTTGATCGGAATTTCGAAGTCATAACCGACAGTAGCAAGGTCGTTATCAGTGGGATCCAGAGTGGACGACCCAACAAACAAGAATAAGATGGCCGAATGTCCATCACATAGAACATAGAGTTGAAAACATGAGAACCAACCTTGATCGGGATATCAACCTCTCCATGTACCATTCTTTTAGACCCATCAAAGGCCCTGACGACAATGTTGCTTGGCTTCAGCTCTAACCCTTCACAATCCAACCAGTCTAGAGCTTTCTTAGGCAAGACGTTCAATGAGGAACCAATATCCACCAATACATGTGCAAGAGTAGTGCCCCTGCATTCAATGGAGACATGCAAGGCATCATTGTGATTATTCTCCTTAACAGTTAAGTCGGCGTCAGAGTAACCCAACCCATTATCAGCAGTCAGATTAGCCACGCAATCTGTAAACTGATCAGATGATGTCTCTTGTGGCACATGGGCAGTCTTCAAGAAGGTAATCAGAGCCTTGGCATGGGCCTCTGAGCATAGCAATAGTGACAACATAGAAATCTTGGACGGGGTTTGCCCCAGCTGTTCAAGATTTCTATTTTGTCACTATTGTTATGCTTAGAGGCCCATGCCAAGGCTCTGATTTCTATGTTGTCACTCTTCTTGATGATTTTCAGAATCTCTTCCATCTCTTGCTTAGAAGCTTAAACAGTAATTATCTTCGGCGCCTCCGTCTGGGCAGGCACATCAATGGTGATCCCCTTGCCTCGAGTGTCAGGTGACTCGGCGACAGGGGTAATAATAGGGACTTGAACAGGAATAGTAGCAGGTACACTGGCAGGTGTTATAACAACAGGTCTTCAGACAGTTGGTGGAGAGATATCAGGCGAGAAAAGTCTTCCGCTGCGGGTGACTTTAGCAGGTCCGACAATATTGCTGATGTCAGTATCATCATCCAACTCTTGTTTAACTCCATGAAAATAAACATCCGCCCCATAGTGCCAAGAGACAGCTTTATCAGAGGTGTGGGGGATGGGCCCCGGAACAGTGATGATCACAGGTGCGATTCTCAGAACAGATGTAATTCTAACAGGCTTCCTCGAGGAAGCATTGGAAGAATTGTCGAAGATGGTAATAATGGCAACTTCTTCAGTACGGACTACAGGAACAACAATCTTCTCAAACTGAATTTCTTTACTATCCATCAGGCGTTGGACACCTGATTTCAAAAGCAGACAACCGGTAGGCAGGACTGAACACATACGAAAACCTTCATCACATCCCGAAAATAAACCGGCTAGCAAAAGGTTCTTCTTTACAGTCATTAAAGGGGTAACAATGTCATTCACATAAACCACAAACAAGTCTTCATCTATAGCATTCACTCCATGCTTGGGCATAGGAGCAGTCACAACATTAGGCCTTTCGGGCGCCTCGAACTCAATCTCCTTTGCATGAATTAAGTCATGTATCTTATTCTTCAAAGTCCAACAATCATCTGTATTATGACCCGCTATCAGAGTGATAAGCACAGCGGGCATTAGGGTTATACCTCGGTGACGTTGTGTTTGGATTCTTCGGGGCTTCCTTTAGAATCACCATATTGGTCTTCAGCAACTGTGGCAGAATCTGAGATAAGGTCATGTTGAGACGGGTGAATTGCCTTCGAGGTATCTCATCCTTCTTTTTATTGTTGTGCTGCGGAGCACCGGCAGGTTTTGAAATAACAACCGCATTAACAACTTGGCGGTGTTCAGTTCTATTCTGTCTTCTCGCACTGTAGACAGCACTTGACTCTTTCTTAAAGGGCTTCTTCTCGGTGCTTGATGAGGCACCTTTCTGTATCTTACCAGCCTTAATACCAGCCTCAATCCTCTCACCGGTCAAAATAAGCTTTGTAAACCCAGATGAAGAGCTTTCAATCAGGTGGTTGAAAAACGGACCAGACAGGGTCCCTAGAAACATATCCACAAGCTCCCGGTCAGCCAAGGGTGGTTGTACTCTTCCGGCGAGGTCCCTCCACTTCTGAGCATAATCTTTGAATCCTTCACCCGTTTCCATTAACATACCCTGGAGTGGGGTATGCGTGGGAGCGAGGTCGGAGTTGTACTAGTACTGCCTGTAGAAAGCAGTAGCTAAATCTTCCCAACCGCGAATACTGGCTCCGTCCAACTGGTAGAACCATTCAAGCTGAGTCCCTGAGAGACTGTCTTGAAATAAGTGGATCCATAGGTTCTTATCAGCGGTGTGCGGCTGAATCTTCCTTACATATAACCGGAGGTGCAGCTTCGGACAAGAAACTCCGTCATACTTAGCAAAAGTTGGTGCTTTGAATTTATAGGGAATCACCACCCCAGATGATAGACCCAGATCACCAAAGTCCAGGCCAGGTACTTTTTGAACTTCCATAGCACTCAACCGGTCTTCCAGTTGCTTGTATCTGTCCTCGGCTGGAGGATACTGTTCTTCGTCGAAGTCCGTCTCGTTGTCAGAGACCACATGGCTAGGAGCCCTCCTTTCTTCCTGACTATCTTTCCCTCCAGATGAGGTGGTCAAATCAACTTCATTCTGTAGCCTGTTTCCAAACTTGTGCCCTGTATTAAACATGATTGTCCTCTTCTTCTTCTTCTTTTTCTCTTTCAGAATCAGGGTCTTCAGATCTTGCTGACCCTTAGCTAGATTCATGAACAACTCTTGAAATTGGGCATTCTGGGCCTGGAGGGCCTTGATGGCTTGCTCAGTTGAAGGTTCAGCAGACATGATGATTGCTGAAATAAACAACGAAGAAGATAAGAGACCTGTAATGGGTACCTGTTATGGAGTGCATGAGATGAAATGTGCATGATTATGATTTCAAAGACAATCGGGAGATTCAAATTTGTAAACCAGAAAGGAAACACACTTTATTAGATAAACTTTGTAATTCAAATTGTTCAACAAATTGCCCTTAAGGCGTTACAGGAAAGGAAATACTGAAAAGTAAATAAAAACTGGAGAGGAAATCATCAAAGGTCAATCAACGCTCCCATGGTCTCTTCTTATCAGTGCGGACATAGTCGTTGAGAATCCGCTCGTTCTCCAACTACCTAGTCAACTTCTGGATCTTCTGCTCTTGCTCGTTGAACTTCTCTCGGTAAGAATCCCGTTCTTCCCTCAGCTGCATCCAAGACCTTTTCAGTGCCCCAATGTCAGTGGGCATATAAGGATGGAGGATGGTTGGAAGAACTCCTTCTTCATTAGCAACTTCAAGAGTGACAGGCCGGACGGCTTCATATGGCATACCCAGCTTTTGGGCACGGATGCGAACCCATCTGAGATATGGCTCCATCGGAAGTGAAGTCTTTGGGCCCAGCTCATGTGGATCAGATTGGTGAACTCTATCCCAAGCCCTTATGAATCTGCGATGTTGCTCGTCGCTATCCCCTTGAAAATCAAAGATGATACTAGGCATTAGCATCTCACGAGGTCCTTCTCTTCTGGCTCTCCCGAACTGACGTAGAGCTAAGCACGGATTGTAAGAAATTCCTCCATGGGTTCCTAACAGTGGAACATTGGGGTACTTCCCACATCAATCAATAATAGTCACCTCATCCATACCCTTGAGAGTCCAGATAATGTCATTATGCGAGAGAGACATAACCCTATAAGCCCAGCCCATGCCTTCTTTGTTCTTCAGCACTGACTTGGGAAGGTGCGAAATAAACCACCTTGCCAATAACGGAGCACAACACATCAAGGTTCCCCGCTTTTGGGCAGTACGAGCATAGAGCTGATGAAGGATGTCACCCAAGAGAGTGGGTACCGGATTCTGAGAGATGAAGATCTTTATTGCATTCACATCAACAAAGGAGTCAGAGTTCGGAAACAATACCAAGCTGTATATCAGAAGGGCCAGAATATCCTCGAATGCCTTGAAGTCTAGACTATCCCAGAAGTAATTAGCCTTACCAACCAAGAACTTAGTCAAAAAGCCCTTTGCTCCACTTCTAGTCTCCCAATTAGCCATTACCTCCTCTTTGGTCATATGAAGGGCTGCAACAATCTCTTCGGGCCTAAGAATCTTCTCCCAACCAGTAAACAGGGTCTGCTCCAGAACAAAGATACCGAACAGCTCAGAGAACTCTTCTAGGGTGGGAACCAACTGGTAGTCCTGAAAAGTAAAGCAATGGTACAACGGATCATAGAACTGGACTAGGACACTCATCATCTGCTCGTCCAATTTGGAGGTGACCAAACTGAGAAGATAACCATGTCTCCTAAGGAAGGAAGTGGTATCAGGCATCTTTGTAATCAACTCTTTAAGCAAGGTGTGAACCTGGACAAAGTTGATCCGGATGGTATTCCTATGCATGGGCATCATGATGACCTACAAAACAGAACAAAGATGAATCCCTCCTGTCTTTGAAATAGGTTAGTCCAATGCAAGATGTATGCAATGTTATGATGTCATGATGTCATGATAGTAAGCACACCACAAGTATCCACAAATAGCAAACATGGTAAAGGCACACAAATCACATAGAGAGCCCTTAGATTTCAGGTTGGCAAGGAGCTTAGGTACTACCCTCTTTCAGTTCAGTTGGTTTAAACCTGTCCTAAAAATAGTAATCGGGTTCTAGATGATCTCAATATCACTAACTACCCTCAATCAGTCATAATTCCAGTTTAGCAACCTTTTCTTGCGTCCGGAATCATCGTGAGAGTTTAGTCTCAATGAGTGTAGCATACTGCTACTGTTCTATGGCCAAGTTGGTTAATTTAAAGGTTTTAAGGCCAGTTGGTGCTTAATGACCCCTTAGATGACCCATATTCTCCTCGTTCCAACACAAGGGATATCGGTACAATCTAAAGTGCCACACCAACGTAGCTACTGCTTCAACCGTATCGGTCTATGCCGTACAGTTCCCTCACAGTTTATTGCTACTTACCTAAAGGGTACCCCCAGATCCGGGTTAGGATCTATAGAAACTCCGATACAAGCCCACAAATGTAAATCATACAAAGTGTTGTACCCCAAAATTTGCCCTCCCTTTTCCACAAGAAATCACAACCCTAGGGTTTTCTCTGATTTTTACGATTGGCTCAAGAATCAGTCAAAAAGACTCTTCTTTATCAGTTAAATCCAGAATTAGGGTTTTCACTGATTTTGTTGAGATTGACTCAAGAATCGATCAGACAGATTTTTCTTTGGCAGTAATCCAGGATTAGGGTTTGCGCTCGCATTTCTCAAAAGAAATTGAATCCTCGGAAATTTAGTTGACTGTTATATTATTTTTACGTTTGTTCAAGATTACTGGTTATTTCTCAAAACCCAGTTATCTGGGGTAGGAGCTGAGACTGTTGTTTGGAACCTTAAGGCATTTGCTTGATCAGTAAAGTGAAAGGTGTATAGAACGCTTGTTTGTTTAACCGTACAACGCATATGTTAATTGGAATACCAAGCGTATTATGATTAATGCAAGGTTGCGAGACATGTAAAGTTTGTTGATTATTTATTTCATCTGGATTAAAGTTATTGGGATACATTTCCAGTTATTTTAATTTAAGAGTCTTAAATAATTAAATAGACAGTACAAAGAAAGAATGGAATATTTGACAGTAGAAAATTCTTATTTTACAAAGACTTTCTTTATTTATTTATTTCAAATGTTGTTACAAATTTTATTCGAATATTGTAAATTTACAATTTGCAGTGTTTACAATAATATTTATTACAATAAATGAAAAGTAAATAAAATAAATCTAAGGCCTAAATATATTGAAATCTTTGACCTTTACTGCGTCCTCCATTATTCAACTGGTACTTACCTGCAAAGGACAGAAGAAAAAGGAAATCAGTGCAATTAACTGAAGAGCATTTTTAAGCAGATAAATAAAAAGAATCATCATTAAAGCTTGTTGGACGGAATCAGAAATGCTATGTTCATCATGTTTCACTTTCCTCTCTGTAAATCACAAGAAGATTTCTCTTCTCGGTTCACAGAGAGAAAAATAAATATATAAAATTGCAAGCATACAAGTTATTCAAAATGCAAAGGCACAAGGTTGCACACAAAGAAGGCAAAGCAAACTGAACAACAAACTGCATTAGTCAACCAAAGGCACAAGGCTACACACAAAAGAAAACTAAGTTGCAAAACTGTCAAACCAAGTTGCAAAGCTGTCAAAGCAGAAAAGCTGTCCAAGAAAGTACAATACAGGAAATATGGAAACAAGTACAACAATGCAGAGATGAACCAAGTTACAAGCAAGAGCTTGTCCTAGCTCTCATCATGTTCTGGCCAACAAGCTTTTCAGAAAAAATATAATAAGCAATTTAAAATGCTTATGGAAGGAGAAAGCGAGAACCTAGTGAATAGGTTTCGCAGTTTGCAGTTTTGGAAGGCTGTAAAAGGAAGTAAGTGGAACAAAAGAAAATATATAACAATATAGCAGTCCAGCAAAAGAAAAAGGGGGGGAAATATTGCTTAGCCTCCAAACTTGTAAGCAAAACTCCACATCCTGAACTTACAAAAAAACTGCAAGTTACAAAACCTTCATAACCTACAGGCCTGTTTCAAAAACCAAAAAGACAACAAATCACACAAGCCTGCCTTCAACAAGCAAACTTGTAGCCTGCATAACTGCAACTCAACCTACATAACTGCAAGTTAAAACACCAAGCTAAGTGCAAACCTGCAAAACTGCCTCAAACACTAAAACCTGCTGAAACTGCAAAAACAAACTCAGAGCTTCTGTCTGCAATCCCAAATCCAAACAAGTTCAAAATTTACTCAAACACTAAAACCTGCCTGCAAGAGATCACTGCAAACCTGTAGTGAATACAAAACTGCAAAAACCCAAACTGCAAATCACACAAACAGTCTACAAGCTAACATCAAACCAACAAATTATCCATCCATTCTCAGAATAGGTTTTCATCATCGAACAATCAGTAATCAACAAAACCAAATCAACAATAGCAAATTTCAGTTTCACCATCATCAAATATCCAACACCCAAAGAAAAAGAAGAGGTCCAGAAGTGAAAAAAGGAGCAATGGTTTTCAGTTTCACCATCATCAAACATCAATGAAAGTCAAAACAACATAGTCTCAGAATTCATCATCATCAATGATATACAGCAAAGAGAAAAAGGAAGAATCTTGGAAGCAAAAACAACATAGGGTTCTCAGAGAAAAATCATCATCAAACATCAATAAAAGTCCAAACAACATAGTCTCAGAATAGTTCATCATCAACTCAAATCATAGCAACAACAAAGGAGTTTTCAGAACAAACTCATCATTAAAACAACAAATACCAGGAACGCCGTCATCATCACACTCCTCCCTCCGCTTCAGCCACCAAGGAGGCGCCACCAAGCCCTTTCCCTCTCTCCTTCAGTTTACAGAAGCAAGACGTTCAAGGTACGTCTCTCAAACCCTCAAGCTTTTACTACGTATAAACATAAAAAGAAACCATAAGAATGAAAACATGCAAGCAATAAATGTACAAGAAATTGTAAAAACGCGTCTAGAACGAAAACGATACCTTTCAAACCATCACCTTGGACATTCGTGGAGAAGAGAGGGGGGGGGGGGTAACACACCGGCAGCTGGGCGTGAGAGAGAATATCAGTTGTCCATGGCTGAGAATGAGGAAGAGAGAACAAAGAAGATGAGAGGAGCGGCGTCGTTAACTCAAAACTGTGAACCCTAATTTCTGAATACACAAAACTCCAACCCTAAAAATTTGTTCAAACATCAGATGGGCCTTTGCCCAAAACAAAACATAAAGCCCAGCGTTCTTACTAACGCACCCCTCCCTCTGATCCTTGTTTTCCTTCATTTTCTACCATGGGCCAAATACCAATCTTGGGCCCATCCTTTTTACTATCAAAACTAATTTCTTTTCCTTTTTTTAGATTATTTTATTTCTTTTAATTAATTCGCATACTAATTTAATTTGGTTTTAATTTCTTTTTAAGTTATTGTTAATGTTATTCATAATAAAAAAAATATACAAAAGAAAAGAATATTTAGTCTAAATATTTTTTGTTTTTCTTTAAACCTAGTTATTGATTGATAAAATGCAAAAATGATCTTAAGCATTAACTTAAAATAATTTTTCTTTTCTTTAAAACTCTTTGTCTATATAATTAACAAAAATACAAAGAATAATAATAAGTACTTAAGTCTTTAATTAAGTTAAATTTTTATTTGTTCATTTGTAAATAAATACCCGCATCTCATATTTCTTTGATTTTCACTATCTTATACTTTGTTATAATTTTACATTAAAAATGCGACAGTTCAATTTGGTTATAATATATGCTTGGACATTATTATCCTGATAAGACTCATCCCCATTTATAAACATTTGTACCCTCATCCCCGAATACTATTTTGTAATAATTTAGACTTTAAATTCCCGCAATTTATCGCTTTCAATATACTGTATAGTAATTAGGGTTTTTATACGTAGATTCAAAATCAATCGCTAGATGACCTAATACAAGATAAATGCATGAAAATCAATACATAATTCACACTTACACCTCTAGGGTAACCTCGCTTGTTGCCTCGGAAAATGCAATCATGTCCCTCGAGTATGAGAGACTCTAGAAAATGTCCATTCGATAAACAAAGATCGTAGTCCCTCGATGACCCTCGATGTTGCCTTCCATAAAACGATCTTGTCCCTTACAAAATTTCTAGAGCGTCTCACAAGTCTCTTTCAATGATTGTATGCGATGACCCGCGTCTGTCCCGTTTAACATCCTAACGCAAGGTTGTTCACCATATACAATGGTGAAACAACACTGTTAAAAAGGGTTAAAAACATAAGAAGGATCTTTAAGTAAAATAGGGTAGACAACTCTTAGTTACTTGGTCAAAAAATCTTGCAAAACATCCTTGCCATTTTCAAATACACTTCACAAACAACTTTCAAAACCTTGAAATATCTTTTCAAAAAGACACACACCTTTGTATATATTCAAACAAGAATCATTACAAAGGTTGCCTAGACAAGGCATCTTTTTCAAAGCATTTTCAAAACCACACACACAAAGCACCATTTCAAACAATTGAAAAGCAAAGGCAAGTGATCTAAAAACAAGTAACTAAGAGCCCATGGATAACCATGGATGAAAAGGGTGCTAGAACCTTCCCTTTTCATAATCTAACCCCCGAAACCAAGAAAACACCTCAAAGGTCGTTCATGTGCTTTTTGACCTTTCCTTTGGATAAAATAAAAAGTCGGTGGCGACTCTTGCTAAACCAAACAAGTGCGAAAACACCACGCAAAACCTCAAGTCAGTTCTCCCACCGTATCATAGAACTGGCGACTCTGCTGGGGATCTTCTAAAAGTGGGGTTACCTTAGGGTTTTAGATCACCTTTACATGCTTACTTTGATTGCTTTACTTTTTGGGTTCCTTGTTTGGGTTTATTTTAAATCCTACACCCGAATTTGGGGCACCTTTTTTAGGTAAGTAGCAATAAATTGTGAGAGAACTGTGCGGGGTATATCGATATGGTTGAAGCAGTAGCTACGTTAGTGCGACATATTTGTGGGTACCAATAGCCTTTGAGTTAATCAAAGAGAATACGGGGCCGCTGAGTGATGTCATGAAGCACTGATGAACTCTTAGAACCTTACTTGACCATCTTGGCCTTTTTAGGGGTAGTGAGATGACCGGCTTTGGTACAGTCCGAAGTTGGTAGATACTCGATACTACACTCATTGAGGATTGTTTTCTGGGAATATTTCGGTCGCGAGTTAAGTGGCTAAACTGGAACAATGAACACATAAAATAATCCAGTGATATTGAGCTCCTTAGAACCCGGTTACTATTTCTAGGACAGGTTGAGCCAACTAACTTCAAAAGGGTACTTACCTACAAACCCCATGCAAGCCTAAACCTAAGGACTTGTCTGCTTTGTGTGAATATAATTACCTGTATATACACTTGCTTACTTTTGCATACCGGTACATAACATCATAACATCATACCATAGCATTTTCAATAACCATTTCAAGGATCTCGAGGGTCTTTTGATGCAGGGTCACATTGAACCAGACGTCTACCAAAAGGCAAGAGGATTTTCCTCTAAACAAACGCCGTCAAAGATCAATCACAACAACTTGAATCAAGGGATATGACCCACTTGACATGGTGAGCTTGATTCTCGTGGAAAGACATCCATCGATACAAGTTCTCCAATCAAAGATGTTGATCGGAGTTCAATCTCTAACATTTTCTTGTGTTTATCCCGCGGGGTCCTTGAAAACATGCATCCACATATCATGCATTGTATCATAACAGGTTTTCATTTTCAGGTTTCCTTATTCTCCTACTGTTTATTTCATTAGAGATGGCTCTAGAGAGGACAGTCAAAGATATCCAGGATCAAAATGCTCAGCTTTAGGAAATGTTCTTGAACCTGTCCCAGGGGTAAGAAGAAGTGAAACCTTTCCTCACAAGGGGAATGGTCCTAGGGAATCCAGGCGGCGTCAGGAATGATCGGTTGGAAGAACTACAGATTGAGCTGGCAACAATGAAGATCCAGATGATGGGATAACTAGTGGGCCAGATGGCTCTCATTCAAGACCTGGCTCAAAGACAAGAGGAGCTCAGGGTTCTCATCAACAAACTGCTTCGAGATAACCAAGTGGGGAAAACAACTAGGGTTGAATATCAAGTCATCATTCAACCTCCTTTGAGACAAGAAGACAGGGGAAAAGCTCCCCAGCTTGCTTCAGGGTCACAAGCCCAGCAACAACCTCGCTAGCGTCAACGGGGTAATCGGCGTAAGCAAAATACGTCTGGAAGATAATTCACTGAGACTGACATACCATCATCTCTAATACTGGAACTCTTGTTGGAGGTCAATCTGACTGCTTTAAAGGATCCTATTCGGAAGCCCAATACCTCTGCTCCTAGCTATCACCCTGACGCATTTTGTGTGTACCAATCCTATAGTCCTGGACATGACACCGACGACTGTTGGGCTTTGAAAAACAAAATTCAAGATTTGATTGACAATGGAGTGTTGAAATTCATGCCAGATGGCGAGATGAAAATCTTCCGCTAAGGGTTCTCCACCTGAAATGACAAGTTCGAACTAAGAGACTTTTGTTTCATTTGAATTTTCAAGTTGTAATTTCTTTTGTTATTCAAACAATTTTCTGTTGATGTCAAACTCTATTTCATTAATGCATTGCATATGTTTGTCTTGAATTCATCCATTCGTTTTCACTATTCTTGAATTATGCTTCCTACTTTCTTTATGATATTTAACTCTTGATAAAAGTTACAAAGTCTTTAGAGGGAGGATGACGAAACAATACCATAATCTTATACAGTGTGCTTTTGAACAGACCTTGCTGACGATGTACAGGCATTTCTTTCAAATCCTAAACACTGGAGTTATAAGGAAGATAATCCCTAGTCAACCCCTTCAAGCCAAAGAAGTAGAAGTGTTCTGTTTTAAACACAAATTGAAACCTTTAAATCTAGGGCAGGGTAGTCTCTCAATTAATTCAAAAGACGTGCATTGAAGTCGCAAACTCTCAGTTCGTAATACAACGAATGACATCAAAAACATTCCTTTGGAACCAAAAGACAGTGATGGTTCCTTAATCTCATAGGCAGTCATTATGTCTCAAAAGAGAAAAGCCCACCGATCCAAAATCTATAAAGGAGGCTTAAGAAATCTGGGGCATCCCGCTGATTGTAATCCCGAAAACAGGAACAGTCAGGCAAAAATTCGGGATAACAAATAAAAAGAAAGAGGTCATTATAAATCCTCAACAACATGAAAAATGTTGCAAAAATGACTGCCTTCCCATGAAATTCAACTGGTGTGAACCATCACCCAAAACGTCGTTCCAAACTCAAATAGAGTTCGACGCACAATTAACTGAGTTTAGGATTAAAGAACATCACAAACAACGGGTGGGTACAAATATACTTTGGGCCTTTATCCTTTGTTTCTTAAACCGTGAACCAAGCCACGTTACAACCCTTTAAAAGTCCTAATTGAAGCATGGGTTAGTCCGAAAGCATACTATTACAAAAGGTATCCTGACTCCTGTAAGGCTTTGCTCTAAATCATGTGTTGAATTTGTCTTATAAAAAGTTTTCTGCTAAAAAACGCATTTTTCAAAACTTCGAGACAAGCATAAACTTTGCATTATTTGAATATCGTTGTTTGCACATGGTTATTTGTTTGACAGCGAAGAAATTCATATAGTAAATGTTTGGAGGAACGAAAGCTCTCTCAGTGAGTAAAATCACTTCAACTGGGATGACACTCCCGTGGCAAAAATCTCCTATCAACAAAAAAATGGGACTTGGTATGGTATTGTCCAGTAAACCTGGGTTAGTCCAGTCAAGATTTCAACAAATCTTTCAAAGTTCAGTAAACCTGGGGCAGTCCAGTCAAGATTTCAACAAATCTTTCAAAGTTCAGTAAACCTGGGGCAGCCCAGTCAAGATTTCAAGAAATCTCTCAATTGCAGGTTAACCTGGGGCAAGTCTCCCTCACCATCACTTGGGGCATTAAAACGTCAATCTCATTAAAGGGTTACGTACAGTCCAAGTTTCCTGGTAGTGCCACAAGCACTTGATACTAGGGGCAGTGACGAATCTCTCCAAAGTCCTTCTGAAAAGAAATTCAAGCGTCCTCGAGAAGTTTATCACCTCTCTAGTAGACCAGCAGTCATGGGTTTATTTCCCCAACATTTGTCAAGGATTTATTCTCCAAAAACAAATTACATGTCAAATTGATCGGTCGTTAAAAATTTCCTTCATCACCTGCTGGAAGTTACGGTCGTCATCAAAAATTCCTTCATCACCTGTTGGAATTCACGGTCGTTAAAAATTTCCTTCATCACCTGCTGGAAGTTACGGTCGTCATCAAAAATTCCTTCATCACCTGTTGGAATTCACGGTCGTTAAAAATTTCCTTTATCACCTGCTGGAAGTTACGGTCGTCATCAAAAATTCCTTCATCACCTGTTGGAATTCACGGTTGTTAAAAATTTCCTTCATCACCTACTGGAAGTTACGGTCGTCATCAAAAATTCCTTCATCACCTGTTGGAATTTACGGTCGTTAAAAATTTCCTTCATCACCTACTGGAAGTTACGGTCGTCATCAAAAATTCCTCATCACCTGTTGGAATTCACGGTCGTTAAAAATTTCCTTCATCACCTGCTGGAAGTTACGATCGTCATCAAAAATTCCTTCATCACCTGTTGGAATTCACGGTCGTTAAAAATTTCCTTCATCACCTGCTGGAAGTTACGGTCGTCATCAAAAATTCCTTCATCACCTGTTGGAATTCACGGTCGTTAAAAATTTCCTTCATCACCTGCTGGAAGTTACGGTCGTCATCAAAAATTCCTTCATCACCTGTTGGAATTCATGGTCGTTAAAAATTTCCTTCATCACCTGCTGGAAGTTACGGTCGTCATCAAAAATTCCTTCATCACCTGTTGGAATTCACGGTCGTTAAAAATTTCCTTCATCACCTGCTGGAAGTTACGGTCGTCATCAAAAATTCCTTCATCACCTGTTGGAATTCACGGTCGTTAAAAATTTCCTTCATCACCTGCTGGAAGTTACGGTCGTCATCAAAAATTCCTTCATCACCTGTTGGAATTCACGGTCGTTAAAAATTTCCTTCATCACCTGCTGGAAGTTACGGTTGTCATAAAAAATTCCTTCATCACCTGTTGGAAGTTACAGCCACCAACAGAATAACGGACAACTGAAGCTCCTAAAAATCTGTTTCTCTCAAGAATGAAGATTCTCATCCTTAAAACCTCAAGAGATTGGTATACTCCCAACCTCCTGACCCTTAACAGAATGAAGATTCTCATCCTTAAAACCTCAAAAGATTGGCATACTCCCAACCTCCTGACCCAAACGCCTGAATGAAGATTTTCATTCTTGCTTCCCCAGAAGATTGGCATACACCCAACCTCTTAACCCAACAGAATGAAGATTCTCATTCTCAAAGTGGCGCACACCTAGTTTCTCGATATTCCCGACAGAATGAAGATTCTCATTCTCAAAGTGGTATACAATTCAACTTCCTGATATTCCCGACAGAATGAAGATTCTCATTCTCAAAGTGGCATACGTCTTGACTTCTGAACTTCCTCCAAACAGGAATAAACCCCTCCAACAGGATAGCTACTTTTCAACAGTATGGCTATTCCCCAGAGTTTCTTATTCCCCAACAAAATCAAGATTCTCATCCTTGATTCTCCAAAGTTTTCTTTACTCTTAGTTTGAATTTGTCAGAGTTTCAAATCCCCTGCAGATCGAAGATTCTCGTTCTTGGCTCCTTAACACTAATTCCCCAAGCAGAATGAAGACTCTCATTCTCAATTCCTCACAGAGTTTTTCAGATATTCCCCGGCGAAGATCTCCTCAAAGCAGGAATCCCCAGTAGATTGGCATACAACCCAAACTCCTGATTTCCCCAACAGCGGTCCCAGGACTTCTCATTTTCAACGATCAAAGGATTTTCAATCCCCAGCGGCAGTCAAGGATTTATTTTCCCCAACAATGGCCAAAGATTTTATTACCTCCATCCATCCAGGATTTATCCTCCTCAGCAAGGCGATTGATCAACTTACATACACATTTATTACATTCATATAACACATATATTGCATCATACAACATAACTTTGTGTTTCAGCTAATACTTTACCCTTTGCAGGATAAGTTTAGTAAGTTTCAAACTTCGAGGATTTCTGAAAACAATTTACGGATGCCTCCCGACACAGATGCTAATATGTTGCTTATTCAGACCCCCGGTTCAGAGACGTTCCAAACATGGATACCTTTCTTATACTCATCCACTCACCTGCAACATACAATTAAACAAACATCTCCAAATGGCATCTTTAAGCCCATTCCCTCAACTATGCTTTGAGGAGTGCAAATTTTTGGGCACTCTAGTGTCTAATCATCTTTTACCTTCGAGTCGCGAACTGTAAAATTACTAATCTAACTCTTCAGGTTCAAGAAGATTGAACAGGGGCAACTGTTGTACCCCAAAATTTGCCCTCCCTTTTCCACAAGAAATCACAACCCCAGGGTTTTCTCTGATTTTTATGATTGGCTCGAGAATCGGTCAAAAAGACTCTTCTTTATCAGTTAAATCCAAAATTAGGGTTTTCACTGATTTTGTTGAGATTGACTCAAGAATCGATCAGACAGATTTTTCTTTGGCCGTAATCCAGGATTAGGGTTTGCGCTCGCATTTCTCAGAAGAAACTGAATCCTCAGAAACTCAGTTGACTGTTATATTATTTTTACATTTGTTCAAGATTACTGGTTATTTCTCAAAACCCAGTTATCTGGGGTAGGAGCTGAGACTGTTGTTTGGAACCTTAAGGCATTTGATTGATCAGTAAAGTGAAAGGTGTATGGAACGCTTGTTTGTTTAACCGTACAACGCATATATTAATTGGAATACCAGACGTATTTGATTAATGCAAGGTTGCGAGACAGGCAAAGTTTGTTGATTATTTATTTCATCTGGATTAAAGTTATTGGGATACATTTCCAGTTATTTTAATTTAAGAGTCTTAAATAATTGAATAGACAGTACAAAGAAAGAATGAAATATTTGACAGTAGAAAATTCTTATTTGACAAAGACTTTATTTATTTATTTATTTCAAATGTTGTTACAAATTTTATTCGAATATTGTAAATTTGCAATTTGCAGTGTTTACAATAATATTTATTACAATAAATGAAAAGTAAATAAAATAAATCTAAGGCCTAAATCTCTTGAAATCTTTGACCTTTACTGCGTCCTCCATTATTCAACTAGTACTTACCTGCAAAGGACAGAAGAAAAAGGAAATCAGTGCAATTAACTGAAGAGCATTTTTAAGCAGATAAATAAAAAGAATCATCATTAAAGCTTGTTGGCCGGAATCAGAAATGCTATGTTCATCATGTTTCATTTTCCTCTCTGCAAATCAAAAGAAGATTTCTCTTCTCGGTTCACAGAGAGAAAAATAAATATATAAAATTGCAAGCATACAAGTTATTCAAAATGCAAAGGCACAAGGTTGCACACAAAGAAGGCAAAGCAAACTGAACAACAAACTGCATTAGTCAACCAAAGGCACAAGGCTGCACACAAAAGCAAACTAAGTTGCAAAACTGTCAAACCAAGTTGCAAAGCTGTCAAAGCAGAAAAGTTGTCCAAGAAAGTACAATGCAGGAAATATGGAAACAAGTACAATAATTCAGAGATGAACCAAGTTACAAGCAAGAGCTTGTCCTAGCTCTCATCATGTTCTGGCCAACAAGCTTTTCATAAAAAATATAATAAGCAATTTAAAATGCTTATGGAGAGAGAAAGAGAGAACCTAGTGAATAGGTTTTGCAGTTTGCAGTTTTGGTAGGCTGTAAAAGGCAGTAAGAGAAACAAAAGAAAATATATAACAACATAGCAGTCCAACTGAAGAAAAAGGGGGAAAATATTGAATAGCCTCCAAACTTGCAAGCAAAACTCCACAGCCTGAACTTACAAAAAAACTGAAAGTTACAAAACCTGCATAACCTACAGGCTTGTTTCAAAAACCAAAAAGACAACAAATCACACAAGCCTGCCTTCAACAAGCAAACCTGTAGCCTGCATAACTGCAACTTAACCTGCATAACTGCAAGCTAAAACACCAATCTAAGCCTCCAAAATCACAAACATGAGTAACAAAGTGCAAACCTGCAAAACTGCCTCAAACACTAAAACCTGCTGAAACTGCAAAAACAAACTCAGAGCTGCTGTCTGCAATCCCAAATCCAAACAAGTTCTAAGTTTACTCAAACACTAAAACCTGCCTGCAAGAGATCACTGCAAACATGTAGTGAATACAAAACTGCAAAAACCCAAACTGCAAATCACACAAATAGTCTACAAGCTAACATCAAACCAACAAATTATCCAGCCATTCTCAGAATAGGTTCTCATCATCGAACAATCAGTAATCAACAAAACCAAATCAACAATAGAAAATTTCAGTTTTACCATCATCAAATATCCAACACCCAAAGAAAAAGAAGAGGTCCAGAAGTGAAAAAAGGAGCAATGGTTTTCAGTTTCACCATCATCAAACATCAATGAAAGTCAAAACAACATAGTCTCAGAATTCATCATCATCAACGATATACAGCAAAGAGAAAAAGGAATAATCTTGGAAGAAAAAACAACATAAGGTTCTCAGAGCAAAATCATCATCAAACATCAATAAAAGTCCAAACAACATAGTCTCAGAATAGTTCATCATCAACTCAAATCAGAGCAACAACAAAGGAGTTTTCAGAACAAACTCATCATTAAAACAACAAATACCAGGAACACCGTCATCATCACGCTCCTCCCTCCGCTCCGGCCACCAAGGAGGCGCCACCAAGCCCTTTCCCTCTATCCTTCAGTTTACAGAAGCAAGACGTTCAAGGTACGTCTCTCAAACCCTCAAGCTTTTGTTACGCATAAACATAAAAAGAAACCATAAGAATGAAAACATGCAAGCAATAAATGTACAAGAAACTGTAAAAACGCGTCTAGAACGAAAATGATACCTTTCAAACCATCGCCTTGGACATTCGTGGAGAAGAGAGGGTGGGGGTAACACACCGAAAGCTGGGCGTGAGAGAGAATATCAGTTGTCGGCTGAGAATGAGGAAGAGAGAACGAAGAAGATGAGAGGAGCGACGCCGTTAACTTAAAACTGTGAACCCTAATTTCTGAATACATAAAACTCCAACCCTAAAAATTTGTTCAAACATCTGATGGGCCTTTTCCCAAAACAAAACATAAATCCCAACGTTCTTACTAACGCACCCCTCCCTCTGATCCTTGTTTTCCTTCATTTTCTACCATGGGCCAAATACCAATCTCGGGCCCATCCTTTTTACTATCAAAACTAATTTCTTTTCCTTTTTTTAGACTATTTTCTTTCTTTTAATTAATTCGCATACTAATTTAATTTGGTTTTAATTTCTTTTTAAGTTATTGTTAATCTTGTTCATAATAAAAAAATATACAAAAAGAAAAGAATATTTAGTCTAAATATTTTTTGTTTTTCTTTAAACCTAGTTATTGATTGATAAAATGCAAAAATGATCTTAAGCATTAACTTAAAATAATTTTTCTTTTCTTTAAAACTCTTTGTCTATATAATTAACAAAAATACAAAGAATAATAATAAGTACTTAAGTCTTTAATTAGGTTAAATTTTTATTTGTTCATTTGTAAATAAATACCCGTATCTCATATTTCTTTGATTTTCACTATCTTATACTTTGTTATAATTTTACATTAAAAATGCGACAGTTCAATTTGGTTGTAATATATGCTTGGACATTATTATCCTGATAAGACTCATCCCCATTTGTAAACATTTGTACCCCTATCCCCGGATACTGTTTTGTAATAATTTAGACTTCAAATTCCCGCAATTTATCGCTTTCAATATACTGTATAGTAATTAGGGTTTGTATGCGAAGATTCAAAATCAATCGCTAGATGACCTAATACAAGATAAATGCATGAAAATCAATACACAATTCACACTTGCACCTCTAGGGTAACCTCGCTTGTTGCCTCGGAAAATGCAATCATGTCCCTCGAGTATGAGACACTCTAGCAAATGTCCCTTCGATAAACAAAGATCGTAGTCCCTCGATGACCCTCGATGTTGCCTTCGATAAAACGATCTCGTCCCTTATAAAATTGCTAGAGCGTCTCACAAGTCGCTTTCAATGATTGTATGCGATGACTTGCGCCTGTCCCGTTTAACATCCTAACGCAAGGTTGTTCACCAAATACAATGGTGAAACAACACTATTAAAAAAGGTTAAAAACATAAGAAGGATCTTTGAGTAAAATAGGGTAGACAACTCTTAGTTACTTGGTCAAAAAATCTTGCCAAACATCCTTGCCATTTTCAAATACACTTCGCAAACATCTTTCAAAACCTTGAAATATCTTTTCAAAAAGACACACACCTTTGTATATATTTAAACAAGAATCATTACAAAGGTTGCCTAGACAAGGCATCTTTTTCAAAGCATGTTCAAAACCACACACACAAAGCACCATTTCAAACAATTGAAAAACAAAGGCAAGTGATCTAAAAACAAGTAACTAAGAGCCCATGGATAACCATGGATGAAAAGGGTGATAGCACCTTCCCTTTTCATAATCTACCCCCCGAACCCAAGAAAACATCTCAAAGGTCTTTCCTGTGCTTTTTGACCTTTCCTTTGGATAAAATAAAAATTCGGTGGCGACTCTTGCTAAACCGAACAAGTGCGAAAACACCACGCAAAACCTCAAGTCAGTTCTCCCACCGTATCATACAAAGCATACAATTGAAAACACAATGATCTAATCCTAAGGTACACCTCACTTATAGATTTCCCCAACAGAGTCGCCAGTTCTGTGATGCGGTGGGATAGAAAACACTGTTTTGGAATGCTGGTTTGCGTTTTGCGTTTGTTTTTGCAAAATGTCACGGTAAGCAAGAGTCGCCACCATATTTTATTTTATCCAATAAGGAAAGGAAAAAAGCACAGAAAAATTCCTTTTTTTGAGATGTTTCTCGGGTCCGGGGAGGGGGGGGGGGGGGGTAGATTATAGAAAGGGAAGGTGTTAGCACCCTTTCAATCCGTGGTTATCCACGGGCTCTTAGGTACTTGCTCAAAGTGTTTTCAAAATTTTTCTTTTCTTTGTGTTTGTTGGTTTGAAAGGGAGTGTAAGTGCGAAAAGTTTTGTTTTGTTTTGAAATGAGCAAGTACTTAAGAACCATCTACCTACTCAAAAAAGGAATTAAATTGTGCTAATGTCCTTTAGACAATCCTATCTTTTGTACCCCAAAATTTTCCCTCCCATATTTCTCAAGATTTGTCAAGAATGATCTTCAAGTTGCTCAAGTTGGCTCAAGAGTTGGACAGTCAAATCACCTCCTAAGGCAGTCAATTCAAAATTAGGGTTTTGTGTTGCATCAAGGTACTTACATCCAAATGGCCTCAAATTCTCCCCAATGTCCTAATATGTTCTCAAGTTCATCCATGTCAAATTTCAAGCCTTGCAGAGAAAGTTTGGTCAGTCAATTGCTCAAGAGGCCCAAAAATCGACTATGTTAGGGCAAAAGTCAAATGTGTCCCAAATATAGTCAAACCTCAAGATTTTATGTCAAAATTCTCATTTTGAAGGATAATTCATCATTTTATCAAGGTCTGATCATGATTCATCAAGGATTTCTCAAGAATCATCAAGATTCAAAAGTTGCTAAATTAGGGTTTTGTAGGAAAAGTCAACTCAACTTTGACCAAGCATAACTTTCTCATACTTTATGAGAAATGACCCATACAAAGCTCATTTTGAAGAGGATACAATTTCCTACAATCCATATTCACACCCCAATATCAAGAAATTCACTCACAAAAAGTTACAAATTTGGACATTATAGGTCATTTTTGAAAGTCAACAAAAACACGTTTTTTGCCAAAGCTTATAACTTGAGCATGGAACATAAAAATGAGATGAGACCAAAAGGGATGATTAGAGGATATCTCAAGGTTTCTAAAAAGTCCAAGAACACCTCCAAAGGTTCTAAATTGAGGGAGTTATGCATTGTTGAAGTTGAGCATTTTTCCAAATTTGCCAAAAGTCAAATATCCTCAAAACTCCAATTTTTGACAAAAGGGCCCACTTTTTTCCACTTGATATAGTCTTGTCATGCCACACACGTGTTCCATATTTAATTTCATGGACATTCATATATTTTTCTATTTTATTTTATTTTTATTGATTTAATTCATTATTAATCAATATTAAATCAAATAAAATCTAAAAAATTGATGTAATAAGATTCTTGTGGTCATTACAGCTTGCAAATATCATATAACACTCAATCAAATTCGTGCCAAGTCAAAACATGCACAAAATCTCAGATTTGATGCAAATATGGCAACTTGTTAATGGTGATCAAAATCAAATCTTCCATCTTCAATGCATAATGATTATGGCCCAAGTTTTGACCTAAACACATTCCCTTATGTACACACAACAGAAGCATACCAGATATACGCACAAGGAACTGTTGAAACGGCCAGAACAAGTTTGTGAAAAAGCTTGAAAAGTGGGAGATCAAAAACAACATTGGAGCACGATTCAGTCAAAAGGCTTAACATAGTTCTCTTCCCTGACATCCAGTGAAGCGATACCAATCAAAACCACGCCTTTTCATTGCCAAAAACTCATTGTAAGTATCCATGAACCTTGATCTGGACAGGATATCGTAAAATCATTTTCTTGCATCCTCTTGCCAATTTTCTTGTACATTCATACTTGCCATTCAATTTCCATTGATTCTGCAATATTTAATTTTATTTTCGTGGCTTATAACCCCGTATCCAGAGCTAGGGTTCTTGTTATTGCTTTTTTGGCATTTTTGATGCAGGATAAATTGAGGCCAATGATGGGTATAGGAATGATCAAGAGGCAGAGACGAACACGTCTATGTTCTTGGATGGCATTTTCATGGCCTGGAGTGAGTTTTGGAAGCGAGCTATGAATCTTCCTGCGGATAAAAATCTGTAGGTAAATAACCAGGGTATTTGAGGAAGACGATCACGTGTCTTGCTTCCATTGGCGTGTTTATATCATTAGCGCATTTTTTATTTTCAGGCTTAGGGTTTTGTTTTTTTAATACTATTTACTTCTTATTCTAATAACAACTAAACAAGCCGGTTGGAGTGGTTGGAGCGCTGGCATGTGAGCAATGGGACCTGGGTTCGAATCCCAGGTCCCCCAAAACCTTATTTGATTTTTTCTTCAGGTATTCAGGTGCAACGCTTAGGGTGTGGTGCATCATATGCCTCTAGATCTCAGCTACCAAGTGGCCCACCAGGAAGATCCAGTGACCAAAGTTGAAGGACTACCATACTCCCTGGTCAACAAGCACGCGTTGGATCCCAAAGGTCAAAGCAGGCTGGATGTTTTGGGCCAACTAATTGCTGGTTTCACACCTAGATCAGGCCCACACCCCCCTGAGTATTTCTTTTTCACATTTTATTTCTTTTTCTTATTTATTTATTTATTATTATTATTATCTTAATTAATCAATTAACCAATTAACTTTTTCATAAAAAATCAGAAACAATAAAAATAGTATTTTTATTAATTCCATTAATTTTATTATTTATTTTTGTAAATAAAAATTAATTAATTTATTTAGTTTTAATTAGGTATAATTTTAACATATTTTGCTAAAATTAAAATTAATTTAGAATTAGGTTTTTTAATATTTTTTAACCATTCTTATTTTATTTCCTTAAATAATAAAAAAACCAAAAATCTTTTCATTTAATTAATTAATTCAATTATTAACTTAGACTAATTTTTAATTCAAAAAATAACAAAAAATATATGCTTTATTTATTTAAAAGGGTCAAAACCCTAAGACACTCCGATTTAATTTTCTCGCGCGCGAATAGTTTTTGATCCATATTTCAATATTATAACTGCTTCGAGAATGTAATAGTTTTTAACTTAGGACTTTATTTATTTATTTACCGCTTTTATTTACTTTTCGCAATTTAATTTTTAAGGGTTTGTCTTTGGCGATGTAAATACCCGACGCCTTGTAATAGCTTAGATTTAGTTTCCGCAATTTAATTTCCGCAAACCATTTACTGTTAGATGTTTGGTAATAGGGAATGCATGACAAGATCAAATCTTTAACCTAAAATCAACAGTAGCTCACCATTAACATGTACAAAGATAAATAACGGAAAAACAATACACTCACACATGCACACTCTTAGGGTACACCTCACTTGGTTGCCTCGAACGTGGTCATTGAGTATAGGAAGTTTTAGAGGTCGCCCTCTTGTCCAAAGATCATAAGTTTCCTCGGAACGGTTGCCTTGGATAAAATGATCTAAGACATTAGGGTTACCGCTAAGGCGTCCTAACATTGCTTTAGTGACCACACGTCCCTTAATCGAATTGACCCGAAAACTCCAACGACGATGCTGCCTACTCCTCAATAGTGGGATAGCATTGTCTAAAGGACACTTGTACATTTTAATTCCTTTTTCGAGTAGGTAGATGGTTCTTAAGTACTTGCTCCTTTTAAAACAAAACAAAACTTTTCGCACTCACACTTCTTTCAAACAAAAACTTCTCTCAAATCCACAAACACAAAGGAAAGCAAATTTTTTTTGAAAACATAATGAGCAAGTACCTAAGAGCCCGTGGATAACCATGGATAGATGGGGTGCTAACACATTCCCTTTCTATAATCTACCTCCCGAACCCGAGAAATATCTCAAAAAGGAATTTTTCTGTGCTTTTGTCCTTTCCTTGTTGGATAAAATAAAAGACGGTGGCGACTCTTGCTTACCGCGACATTTTGAGAAAACAAACACAAACGCGAACCAGCATTCCAAAAACAGTCAGTTCTATTCCCACCGATCACAGAACTGGCGACTCTGTTGGGGAATTTTTATAAGTGAGGTGTACCTTAGGATTAGATCACTATGTTTTCAATTGTATGCTTTGTATGCTTTAATTTTGTGGGCTTGTATCGGAGTTCTATAGATCCTAATCTGGATCTGAGGATATCCTTTAGGTAAGTAGCAATAAACTGTGAGGGATCTGTACGGCGTAGACCGATACGGATGAAGCAGTAGCTACATTGGTGTGGCACCTTGGTCTGTACCGACATCCCTTGTGTTGGAACGAGGAGAATATGGGTCTTCTAAGGAGTCATTAAGCACCAACTGACCTTAGAACCTTAAATTGACCAACTTGGCCATAGAATAGTAGCAGTATGCTACACTCATTGAGACTAAACTCTCGTGATGATTCCGGCCGCAAGAAAAGGTTGCTAAACTGGAATTATGACCGATTGATGATAGTTAGTGATATTGAGATCCTCTAGAACCCGGTTACTATTTTTAGGACAGGTCTTAACCAACTGAACTGAAAGAGGGTAGTACCTAAGCTCCATGCCAGCCTGAAATCTAAGGGCTCTCAGTGTGACTTGTGTGCCTTTACCATGTTTGCTTTTTGTGGATACTTGTGGTGTGCCTTTATCATGACATCATAACATTGCATACATTTTGCATAAGGACTAACCTATTTCAAAGACAAAAGGGTTTCATCTTTTCTCTATTTTGTAGGTCATCATGATGCTCATGCGTAGGAATACTATCCGGATCAACTTTGTCCAAGTACCTACCCTGCTTAAAGATTTGGTTGTCAGGATTCCAGACACTACTTCCTTCATCAGAAGGCATGGTTCTCTTCTCAGTTTGGTCACTTCAAAATTGGACGAACAAATGATGAGTGTTCTGGTCCAATTCTATGATCCGCTGTACCATTGTTTTACTTTCTAGGACTTCCAGCTGGTGCCTACCCTAGAAGAGTTCTCTGAGCTGCTTGGTATCTCCGTCCTGGAATAGACTCCGTTTATTGGTCGGGAAAAGACTCTTAAGCCCGAAGAAATTGCTGCAGCCCTTCACTTGACCAAGGAGGAGGTAATGGCTAACTGGGAGACTAAAAGTGGAGCTAAGGGTTTTCTGGCTAAGTTTTTGGTTGACAAAGCTAATTACTTTTGGGACAGCTTAGACTTCAAGGCGTACGAGGACATTCTGGCTCTCTTGATTTATGGTCTGGTATTGTTTCTGAATCCTGACACTTTTGTTGATATTAATGCCATCAAGATCTTCATCTCTTAGAATCCGGTACCCACTCTCTTGGGTGATATCCTTCATCAGCTCTATGCTCGTACTGCCTGAAAGCAGGGAACTTTGATGTCCTATGCTCCTTTATTGTCCAGGTGGTTTATTTCGCACCTCCCTAAGTCCGTACTAAAGAACAAAGAAGGAATGGGTTGGGCTTATAGGGTGATGTCTCTTTCTAATAATGACATTATATGGACTCTCAAAGGAATGGATGAGGTGACTATCATTGATCGTTGTGGATAGTATCCTAATGTTCCATTGATCGGGACCCATGGAGGGATTTCTTACAACCCATGCTTAGCTCTCCGTCAGTTTGGAAGAGCCAGAAGAGAAGGGCCTCATGATTTGCTGATGCCCTATATCATCTTTGATTTTTAGGGAGATAGCGACGAGCTGCGTCGTAAATTCATAAGGGCTTGGGACAGAGTTCACCAATATGACCCACATGAGTTGGGACCAAAGACCTCTCTGCCAATGGAGCCATATCTCAGATGGGTCCGCATCTGTGCCCAGAAGTTAGGTATGCCATATGAAGTTGTCAGGCCTGTTACTCTTGAAGTTGCTAATGAGGAGGGGGTTCTTCCAACTATTCTCCACCCTTATATGCCCACTGATATTGGGACACTGAAGAGGTCTTGGATGCAGTTGAGGGATGAACGGGATTCCTACCGAGAGAGGTTCAATGAACAAGAGCAGAAGATCCAGAAGCTGACCAGACAGTTGGAGAACGAGCGGATCTTGAATGATTATGTCCGCACTGAGAAGAAGAGACCATGGGAGCATTAATGGACCTTTGAGGATTTCTTTTACAGTTTTCATTTACTTTTCAGTATTTCCATTCTTGTAACGCCTAAGGGCAGTTTGTTGAACAATTTAAATTTTGAAGTTTAAATCTAATAAAGTGTGTTTCCTTTCTTGTTTACAAATTTGAATCTCGATTGTCTTTGAAATCATAAATCATACGCATTTCATCCCATGCACTTCATAAACAGGTACCCCATTACAGGTCTCTTATCTTCTTTGCTGTTTATTTCAGCAATCATCATGTTTGCTGAACCTTCAACTGAGCAAGCTATCAAGGCCCTCCAGGCCCAGAATGCCCAATTTCAAGAGCTATTCATGAATCTAGATAAGGGTCAGCAGGACCTGAAGACCTTGATTCTGAAATATAAAAAGAAGAAGAAGAAGAGGACCATCCTGTTCAACACTGGACGCAGGTTTGGAAACGGGCTACAGAATGAAGTTGATCTGACCACCTCATCTGGAGGGAAAGATAGTCCACAAGAAAGGAGGGCTCCTAGCTCTATGGTCTCCGACAGCGAGACGGACTATGATGAAGAACAATATCCTCCTGCTAAGGATAAGTACAAACAGCTGGAAGACCGTTTGAGCGCTATGGAAATACAGAAGGTGCCCGGTCTGGACTTCGGAGATCTAGGTCTATCATCTGGGTGGTGATTCCCCATAAGTTCAAGGCACCTGCCTTTGCCAAGTATGACGGAGTTTCCAGTCCGAAGCTGCACCTCCGGTCATATGTGAGGAAGATCCAGCCTTACACTGCTGATAAGAACTTGTGGATCCATTTCTTTCAAGACAATCTCTCAGGGACTCAGCTTGAGTGGTTCTATCAGCTGGACGAAGCCAGTATCCACAACTGGGAAGATTTGGCTACTACATTCTATAGGCAGTATCAGTACAACTCTGACCTCGCTCGTACGCATACCCAACTCCAGGGTATGTCAATAGGAACAGGTGAAGGATTTAAAGAGTATGCTCAGAAGTGGAGAGACCTTGCAAGAAGGGTGCAACCACCTTTGGCTGATCGTGAACTTGTTGACATGTTTTTGGGGACCCTGTCTGGTCCATTCTTTAACCATCTAATTAGAAGCTCTTCAGCTGGGTTTACAGATCTTATTTTTACTGGTGAGAGGATTGAAGCTAGTATTAAGGCTGGGAAGATATAGAAGGGTGCTTCATTAAGCACTGAGAAGAAGCCGTTTAAGAAAGAGTCAAGTGCTGTCTACAGTTTGAGAAGACAGAATAGACCTGAACACCGCCAAGCTGTCAATGCGGTTGTTATTTCAAAACCTAGTGGTGCTCCTCAGCATCACAATCAACAAAAGGACGAGAGACCTCAAAGGCAATTCACTCGTCTCAGCATGACTTTGTCTCAGATTCTGCCCTAGTTGCTAAAGACCAATCTGGTGACTCTAAAAGAATCTATGAAGAATCCAAGTACCACGTCACCAAAGTACAACCCTAATGCCCGCTGCACTTTTCACTCTGATAGCCCGGGGCATAATACAGATGATTGTTGGGTTTTGAGGAACAGGGTGCAAGACCTAATTGATGCAAAGGAGATTGAATTTGAGGCGCCCGAGAGGCCTAATGTTGTGACTTCTCCCATGCCCAAACATGGAGTAAATGTTGTAGAGGAAGACTTGTTTGTAGTTTCCGTGGATGATATTGTTACCCCTCTAATGACTGTCAAGAAGAACCTGTTGCTAGCCAGTTTATTTCCGGGTTGTGGCGAAGGTTGCCATATGTGTACTGTTTTACCTACTAGTTGCCCATTTCTGAAGTCAGGTATCCAAAACCTGATGGATAATAAGGAGATCCTGTTTGAAAATACTGTTGTTCCTTCCGTTCATTCTGAAGAAGTTGCCATTATTACCATTTTCGATAATTCTTCCAACGTTCCCTCGAGGAAGCCTGTTAGAATTACATCTGTTCCGAAGATCGCGCCTCTAATTATCATTGTTCCGGGGCCCATCCCCTACACCTCTGACAAAGCTGTCCATTGGCACTATGAGGCAAATGTTTATGTTCTAGGAGTTAAGCAAGAGTTGGATGTTGATACCGGCGTCAGCAACATTACTGGACCTGTTAAAGTCACCCGCATCGGTAGACTTTTCTCACCTGATATTGCTCCACCAATTGTCCGCAGACCTGTTTTCATTACACCTGCAAGTGTACCTACTGCTATTCCTGATCAAGTTCCTATTCTTACCCCTGTCGTCGAGTCATCTAATGCTCGGGGTAAAGGGATCACCACTGATGTGCCTGCCCATACGGAGGCACCGAAGACCATTACTGTTGAAGCTTCCAAACAGGAGATGGAAGAGATTCTGAAGATTATTAAGAAGAGTGATTACAACGTAGTTGAGCAACTGGGGCAAACCCCATCCAAGATTTCTATGTTGTCACTATTGCTGTGCTCAGAGGCCCATGCTAAGGCTCTGATTACCTTCCTGAAAACTGGCCACGTGCCAAAAGAGACATCATTCGATCAGTTTACCGATTGTGTGGCTAATTTAACTGCTGATAATGTTTTGGGTTTCTCCGGCGCTGATTTGACTGTTAAAGGGAAGAACCACAACGACGCCCTGCATGTCTCCATTGAATGCAGGGGCACTACTCTTGCACATGTATTGGTTGACACTGGTTCTTCATTGAACGTCTTGCCCAAGAAAGCTCTAGACCGGTTGGATTGCAAAGGGTTGGAGATAAAGCCAAGTAACATCATTGTCAGGGCCTTTGACGGGTCTAAAAGGATGGTGCATGGTGAGGTTGATATTCCAATTAAAGTTGGTTCTCAGGTCTTCAATTCTACATTCTACGTAATGGACATTCGGCCATCCTATTCTTGTTTGCTGGGTCGTCCATGGATCCACAAATTCGGGGCCGTAACCTCAACGCTTCACCAGAAGATAAAGTACCCTGTCAGAGGGAAGATTGTGACAGTACAAGGGGAGGAAGAGTATATGGTCAGCCACCTCAACTCGTTTCGATACGTAGAGATGGATGAGGAGTTCATTGAGACCCTATTTCAGCACTTTGAAGAGGTTCCTTAGACACTTGCATCAGCTGAGACTGTGGTTGAAGATTCTCCTATGAAGATGGCTTCCTTAAAGGATGCCTGGGCTGTTATTGAGAAGGGTGAGTGTGCAAATTGGGGCTGACTTCCTGATTTTACTCAGAAGACTAACAAGTTTGGTTTGGGTTTCACTGCAGAAGCTCAAAGGGTTGTTCGTAATGCGAGGATTGGAAGACCTCCTGTGTTCATCAACAACTCGGGAGTAAATGCCATTGAAGATGATGGGGAGGAGTCTGAATTCGACAGTTGGATCTATCCTACGACCAACGGTGGACCAAGCAACTGGACAGCAAAAGACTTCATCCCTATTACTTTTGTTACCCAATAATGAACTCTTTGTTTTGAATTTGTAACAGACAAAGTTTTGAAACTTTATGGCCCGGTGTCTTACCTGGGGCACCGTTGGCTTCATTTGTGAGGGCTTTTATGTTCCATTTTCATATATCATTAATAAAAGCATTGGACGTTTCTTGCATTTCAAATCTTGCGCTCCTTGTTTTTCTTTATTATATATTGCAAAACAACTATTTTACACACACTCACATATACAGGTCTCAATCCACTCTGGATCTCACTGGTAACGACTCTGCTACTGCCAGTTATGACTTCGAAAATCCGATCAACTTAGCCGAAGACGAAGGTGAAGATGATTGCGAAGTACCTGGTGAACTTGCAAGACTGCTACTCCAGGAAGAAAGGGCCATTCAGCCACATGAAGAGCCGGTGGAAACAGTGAATCTGGGTACTGAGATAGACAAGAAGGAAGTCAAGATTGGTGCAAATTTGGAGCTTAGTGTGAAGCAACGGTTGAGTCAGATGCTGCATGACTATGTTGAGATATTTGCCTGGTCTTACGAAGATATGCCTGGGTTGGATACTGACATTGTGGTTCATCGCCTGCCTACCAAGGAAGACTGCCCGACCGTAAAACAGAAGGTTCGCCGTATGCGCCCAGAGATGTCTGAGAAAATCAAGGCCGAAGTTATGAAATAGTTTGACGCCGGTTTTGTAGCAGTGACTTCTTACCCTCAGTGGGTGGCCAATGTGGTTCCAGTACCAAAGAAGGATGGTAAGGTCCAAATGTATGTTGACTACAGGTATTTGAACAGGGCAAGCCCTAAGGATGACTTCCCTTTACCTCACATCGACGTTCTGGTTGACAATAATGCTCAGCACAAGGTTTTCTCCTTTATGGATGGTTTCTCCGGATATAATCAAATCAAGATGGCTCCCGAGGATATGGAGAAGACCACCTTTATTACTCAGTGGGGTACCTTTTGCTACAAGGTCATGCCTTTTGGATTGAAAAATGCTGGGGCAACATATCAACGTGCCATGGCTGCTTTGTTTCAT
>OX451735.1:665581394-665615201 GCA_948472305.1 Vicia faba | reverse complement strand
AACATGTTTTAGGTAGGTTATCTAGAAACAAGCATTGAATAAATAATTCATCAATCTTAAAGCATAATAATAATAATAATAATAATAATAATAATAATAATAATAATAATAATTAATAATAATAATAATAATAATAATAATAACGATAATAATGATAATAATAATTATAACAATAATAATGATAACAATAATAATGAGAATGATAATAATAATAATGACAATAATAATGATAATAATAATAATAATAACAATAATAGTAACAATAATAATGATAATAATAATGATAATAATAATAATAATAATGACAATAATAACAATAATAACAACGATTAATAATGATAATAATAATAATAATGATAATAATAATAATAATAATAATAATAATAATAATAAAAGGAAAATATTTAGTGACAACAAATAATTAGAAAAGGTTTAGATGAAAAGAAATTAAAATTTGATTTTTATATTAATACTAATTCAATCTTTTTAAAATTGAATTAAAATTAACATAAAATCAAATCAATTACAAAATAAAAACAAAAAAGAAATTCTATTAATATAGAAATTGTAATTTCAAATCAAAGTTGTAAATTTAAATCAAATATGTTAATTTTAATTAAGTTTGCCAACATAATTATTTTAAAAAAAAACAAAATCAATTATTAATAAAAAGTGTGAAATTAATTGAAATAAAAAAATAAATTATTAATGAAATTAAGAGGATTGTGACCAAGAGCAAAGAAAAGGGGTGGCGAGCTTCTTTTTTTAAGCTTGCAATTAGCGAAATTGTTTATGGAATTTGGTCGTACAGAAACAAGGCCTGTTTTGGTTTGAATGTTGACAAGGATAACATGGTTCATAGTATTATTGATAAAATTGTTTAAAGGATTTGGTTAAGAAAGAGGCTAAGACCACATAGAGTGAATTTGATGTTGAATTAATCGTTTTGTCTTTTTTGTGGGATGGATCCTAGCGATCGCCTTGTATTATTGGTTTTTTTTAACTAATCAAAATTTGAATTATTCAAAAAAATCTAATTAATAATTAGAAATTAAAACTCAATTTCAAATCTAATTATTAATTAAATAATCAAAAAATCAATAATAAAAAGGTAAAATTGTTTATAACAATTAAAATGAACTTTAAAATCTATTTTAGTTTTCTATAATCATTCAACTTAAAAAATGTATTTTAAATTGAATTCAAATTTAAACCAAAGATATATTTTTTTAACTAAAAAAACTCATTAGAAATGTGATGAAAAATGCAAATGACAAACCATTTATTATTATTTTTTGAGATTTTTGAAATAGAAATTAAAAGGTTGAATAATAAAAAAAGGAATATGCGAAAATGATCGATTTTTCAAAAGACGAAGAATATCCGTCCAGACATAAAAGATATGAGGCAAAAAATGAGGTGCAAAACTCTTCAATAAAATTTCAAACTCTCTTTCCTACATTCAAATTTTTATCTATCTTATACAAACTCGAGTATAGGTTGAATTATCTTGGGTGTACCTACATAGAAACTCTAAGATATTTAAGAGTACTTCAAATACTATAAAGAAAAATAATTCATTTAAGATTTCAACTGAATCCATTCAATCGACAAACTTTTGTCTAACATTCACTCACTTATAATTGGACTTGAAAATAGAAACGACACAATAACAATATTACTATACTATTAACTATATCTAAATGAATATATACAATATATATATATATATATATATATATATATATATATATATATATATATATATATATATATATATTATATATATATATATATAATATATATATATAATATATATATATATATATATATATATATATATAATATATATATATATATATATATATATATATATATAAAAGCTAATAAAGACTTATTAAAAACTAGATAAATATAAGAAAAAATAATATAAAAAAGTAAATGGTAATATTAATTAAATACTTCATATTTAAATATTATTTAATTATTTTTTCAATAATTATTGTGTGAACATATATATTTAGAATAATTATATTAGTTATTTGTCACATTAAGTGATCAAGTAAAGTTAAAAGGTAATTAATTTTTTATTTAAAATAAAAAATTAAATTAATTAGTTAATTAATTAATTAATTAGGTATTGACTCAAATATGAATGAATGTCACGATGATCCATTTCAAAATAATAAGAATATACCATACAAAAGCATTTTATCTCTTATTCCCATCTAAAATGTATAGCGACATGTATAGATTGAGGAAAATCCACAATCCAATAAGCATTTTATCTCTTATTATCTCTTCCTATCGGAAGAATGCTTAAAATAATAAGTTGTCTCTATACTTTTTTTTTTTTGTTTTAGATCAATACCAAAAGACTTGTCATGGATACAAGTATTACTGCAATCTCATCTTTGATAGACTAAAATATTGTAGATCATGTAAGTATATTCATGCTCATTTATTATTCTATTATGCACCTAAAGTATGTTTGCTATTTTGTATACAATATGTGTTGTACCCTAAAATTTGCCCTCTCATCCTTCAGGAATTCATCCTGAACTCTGAGATTTTCTCTTAAACAAATCCAAGCCCTTTATTATCATTCCTTTCCAAGTAAACAATTTACAAGAGCAAAATTGTCATTTGCAAGCTCAAAAGTCAAAACTTTTACCTTGGACGTAATACCCGATGTAAAAAGTCCCTTTTTACATCGGGTGAAACTGACTTTTTACATCGGTTCTGGGTCCGATGTAAAGTCAGGCGATATAGTAAATCAGGTACTTTTTACATCGGTTCTGGAACCGATGTAAAAAGTCCCTTTTTTACATCGGTTATAATATAAGAACCGATGTAAGAAACAATTATTATGCATATTTTTTAAAAAATTGATCCAGTTTTTTACATCGGTTGGACGTAATACCCGATGTAAAAAGTCCCTTTTTTACATCGGTTATAATATAAGAACCGATGTAAGAAACAATTATTATGCACATTTTTTAAAAAAATTGATCCAGTTTTTTACATCGGTTGGAAGTAATACCCGATGTAAAAAGTCCCCAATGACGCAAATTTTTACATCGGTTATTACTCCCAACCGATGTAAAAAGTCCCTTTTTGAAAGTTTTTACATCAGTTTTGAGTAATAACCGATGTAAAATGTATGAAATTTTTTTGGAATAGATTATTTATTTTCTGGATGTTTCCCTGTACAAATATAATTTGTACCCATTTTTTCATATTTTTCCAATATCACACAGACTATATTTATGTCGCTATATAGATTTCATAACTTTCCAACATCATATATATCACATCTAGGTCGATGTTTTCATATTTTCACAACAAACTTACAAATTGAACAATTGTATTGCAAACTTGTATTGTATTACAACAAACAAACTTACAATTACAAATTCTTCACAAAATATACAACAATATTCAACTATTTATAAGTCTTTTTCAAAACTTACAATTACATATTATTCACAAAATATACAAAAATATTCAACTATTTCTAAGTTTCCAAACTTAAATTACCAATATAAAATCTTCGGTAGACAACACCAAAATTACATTGTCTGACAATAAATAATAACAATTAACATCAGCAAAAAAAATCAAGAAACTCAATAAATGTGCAAAAACCATATGTATTGTGAAAAAACCACAACTTATACAATTCTATAAAACTCACCAAGATAAACTTAATTTTCATGTAACTCAAAGAAACATTTTTCCCAACGAAGTCGCAAATCATACAAATCATCTGGTGTTAATTTTGTTGGGTTATCAAATACCTATAATACATAAATATAACAATATAGAGTTATTTATAAAAAATTCATATTAAGTCGGAAAAAAAAGTAAATAACAAAGTAAAGTTATTTTTAGTACCTGCATCCAATTCTCGGTTATATTAGCAGAGACAATATCCAACATATTTTCCATCACATAGTATCCACAATTATTAGAGTTATGTTGTTGTCTTGTCTACAATTGAATGACATAATTAGTGAATATTTATCATAAATTTAACTATAGAATTACAATTTACATCACACTTACATTGGGATGAAGCCATGTAGCCTTTTTTCTATTTCTATTTTCCATTTGATGAATCCCAAAAGAACTAATACAGAAAGATAAACATCACATAGCTAAATTTATTCGCCAATGAAAAATGACATAACTATTAGTTGTCAATGAAAGTCACATGAAAGATAAACTTACTTTGTAATAATTTTCTTCGTGTGATGGTCAATTTCCCGATGAAGTGAACAAAATACGACAACTAAATTGTCTCTTGGACACATGACTATTAATTGCCAATGTGTCCTGTACGTGTGTGTGGAAACAGAAAAGTCACATACAATATATATGTTATCAAAATTAAATAATATAAAACACAATTATATAAAAATTCTTACCCATGAATTAATGGTAGTAAGTGGCACACTCTGTTTTCATCACGTAACTTTTCTAGTACGTAATTTTTAACATCTTCTTGAGATTTCGCTACATTATCATTATAAATACACCTAGCAGGGTCCATAAATCCATATAATTCTGAAATGGAATTCTCAAGACAAACACGATGAATATACCTGAATAATTTTAAAATAAACATTAGAATCAAAGTGATGAGAGATATAACATATTAATATAAATTGACTTTAATAAAACAATAAAATGTACTTACGTGAACCAAATTTGCAGAATAGACACGTCAAGCCAATGACCTAAACCCACCAATAACTCTCTAATACATTTAGCTGAAACATAAAAATTAGAGACACTCGCACAATGACTTAATTGTATTGCCAAATGGTTATCATCCATTTTCAAAACCATGAGTAACAATCTCTGAACATCATCAACTTCCACGTCTTTTGTGCTCTCTTTTGTGCTTCCCTTTGCAGCTGAACAACTTCCTTTTCCGCTTCCATCGATAATTTCCAATTTTTCAATGCATTTATTATCACCTGTGCTTTGTGATAAACCCATAGACTTAAGTGTCTCCATTAATGATTGTTGAAACATCTTACGCTCTTCAACCAACTTTTCTTCAAGTTCAGCTCTAAGTTTTGTTTCCAATATTACAAGTTGTTCATTTACGTCGATATGTTGACGTGATCTTCCAAAGTAAGTGCTTTGTTTATGGTGTTTTCCAACACCACGAACATGACCTCCATGCTCAGATGTTCCAATGGCTAATGATAAGATATCGTTACGTCCATCCGGAATAATTGCACCTTTTTCAGCTTCTTGAACTAAAGAATCCTACAAAATGCAAAAACATCAATTAATCAATCACAAATATAATGATACTTGAATAATTTTTACATCCTTAGGCACCATCTCCGCCACCATAAAATTCACAGTCCCATCTTTAGGCACCAAATAACCATTCAAAACCACATCCTCTTTCACCGCGTGGGGCAACACAAAATGCACTGGAAAAATGCTTCCCAAAAGGGACGTGGGTATTATAGAGTGTCTATACTAAGCCTCACATCGAGTAGTGTGGAATGCTCGGTGGAGTATTTAAGTAGCTTGGCTTCCCCCTTGGTAGGTAGTTTTTACGGGAGGGTTTCTCAAGTTCTTAAATACTCATCCCTTCCCAATGCACTTTTTTACCAAATCGACGTGTTAGCTTTAGTAAAAAATCTCTAAATCAAACATCCAGTTTAGCTACTGTCATGCCAAATATTTTGGAATCCAAATCTTGATTTGACTAAGAGTGATAAAGTAGCTTTTACGCTGAGTTGGAAATTTTACTTTAAAGTAAAAATCAACTCTAACAATAATTACTTTACTTTAAACCAACTTTTAAAGTAAAAATCACTCTAACATTAATTACTTTACTTTAAACTCAATTGTAACTCAGTCAATTTGGTAAAAATAATTCCATTCAAAATCACATTAATAGAGCAGTCTCCCAAACAAACAATATCCCATGGGAGTTTTTACCTTTATTTCGTCTACTCCCCTTGTTCCTAGTCTTGTGTCAACATCACATAATAAGCTACAGATGAGATCCCTAGCTTCAGATGATATCTTGGGTTCTTCGGGGAATTTCAGGCATGATTTCCAATTCACAATCTGACACAATACAGGAATACTAGCTTGGTGGAAATAATTAATTTAGAAGATATAGAAAGGACGGAAAATTCAATCAACAGCAATACCTTCCGGCAGGTCATCCTTGGATCATCAGAACAGAATGGAGGATATCCAACAAGGATCTCATACATGATTGCCCCAAGAGACCACCAATCACACTCTATTCCATACCCCTTCTTGAGAAAAACTTCAAGAGCCATGTAGTCAAGAGTTCCAACAGTTGAATATGCCTGATGAAATGTAAAAGATGATAAAGTTAATAGACTTCATAGAACATCAAACAAAATTGGCACTTAATATTAGCGGAGGTGTGATAAATTTTGAATGAAAGTTAAAGCATTTTTGAATTTGATTATTCTCTGCTTTTGAAGTAAAAAGTGTTCCCTGGAAGATTTTGAGTATAAACAGTTTCCAGCACCAAATAAACTAATTCAAACAAACATAAAATTTAATATATTAAATCTGCTCATACTCAACAGAAGCGTCATTTGTACACGTTCAATTTCATTAACTTTCTCATCGCTAACTCTTTCACCAAAACACATAAAAACAAGTAAACCGAACATTGCATAATGAAAGTGGGGAACAACCATAAAGGATTCACACTCCGAAGCCGTTTTGAGACGGTTGATGAGAGTGTCAAGGACCCAGTTCCGGATTTCTGAGAAAGATTTGACTTTCGCCGGATGGAGCATCTCGGAGGCCAGGTTACGGCGGAGGGTTCTCCACGTGGCACCATAAGAAGCGGAACTGATATTGTGCTGGTTGCTGGACATGAGCTTTCCGGTGGGAAGTGCTTTAGGGCGGTCGGAGAAGATTGACGAGTTATGAACAAGAGCATGGTGAGCGAGAGAATGGTCGGCGATGAAAACGGAAGGTCGAGAACCGATTTTGAGAGCGATGATGGGACCGTGTTTGGCGTGAAGGGTTTTGAGAAAAGGTTCGAGTTGGGAGAAGGATTTTCGGAGCCATAGGAGGCTTGTGATGATGGGGATGTGGAGTGGGCCGGGAGGGAGAGTTGCGGTTTTGGTGGTGGTCGTAAGGGTACTGAACGGAAATGGCGTATGCGGACAGTGGAAATAGTGAAACGGCGGCAAGGAGAGTTTGTACAGTGGAAATATTGAAATATTATGAATTTGGGAAATAAGGGTTTGGGACATTTTACATCGGTGGAAATGAAAACCCGATGTAAGGGTTTGCATAGTGGAGAAGCTATTACGTCGGTGGATCCTAGTAACCGATGTAAGGGTTTTGAACCTATTACATCGGTGGATACTAATACCCGATGCAAGCTTCTATTTCTGACTTTTTTACATCGGTTTAAACTTCCCCCGATGTAATTGTTTTAATTGATTCTTTAATTTATTTTTTATATTAATATCTGCTGTGAAGATATTACATCGGTTTTTAGTTAACCGATGTAATATGTTTCTTTTTTTATTAATATTTCTACTACCTTGTTTCTTATTTACAAAAATGCCACCGTATTTTTTTCTGAAAACTTTTTACATCGGTGGATGCGTTTGCCCGATGTAATAGGTAGCGAAATATATTTTTTTCTTATTTTTTATATCATTGCAAATAAATACCTGATGTAAAAAGTTTGTTAATTGTATTTTTTACATCATATATTTTGATACCCGATGTAAAAACCTTTTCTCAAATATCTTTTTTTTAGTAGTGTATCTTGGACATTTCTACATATCATTAATGTCGACTTGTATGCGACATTTACTCGTTGCTTAAGTTTGAATTTTGAATTTGGAAATAGGTGAAACTTTGTGAAGTGTTGCAGAATGAAAATAGGCAACACTTGAAAAGTGTTGTTGTAGGCGAAAAAATACAACTTTTAGTAAAAGTGTTGTTGAAAGGGTGTTGTTTCATCAAGGGTTGTAACCTTGTGAAACAACACTAACTTGGCCTAGAAATTGATCATTATGGATTCAAAAATATATTACAAAAAGATACATCCTTTTCAATAAAATTCCAGATTCTCTTTCCTACATTCGAGTTTTCATTGGTCTTGTGTAAACTCAAGTATAAGCTAAATTATTCTGGATATTTCTTCGTAGAAACTCTAAGATGTCTAAGAGTGCTTGAAATACTATAAGTGATTCGTTCACGATTCCAACTTGGATCCATTCAGTCTAGAATCTTTATCTAACATTCTTATAGTATCTTAAATTATGGCCACCGAGACTTCAGTTTCAAGTATCAAAGTGATGAACCAGGACCTTTCCAAGTTGAATCGTTTCTAAGGGACAAATTTCATTTATTGGCAAGACAAGATGATATTTCTCCTAACTTCCCTGAAGATTCACTATGTCTTAGATCTTATTTGACACCAAATGCAGAACCAAAAGAAGATGACATTGATGAAGTCAAAAGGAACGTAAGAAATGAAAGGAAGATGAATTCTTATGTTGTGGACATATTTTGAACCATTATTCGACCGTCTCTATGATCTATACACTAATACCCAATTTACAACAGAGATATAGAAAGCACTTGAATTGAAAATTAAAGAATGAGAAAGAGATGAAGAGAGTGTCTTATGTACAGGAAAGTAAAAGACAAAGGCTAAGAAGGTATGACCAATCAGAAGCTCATACTTGATATAAAAAAATCAATATACCATCTCCATTCCTTTGGAGTTAAAGCCACAAGCAGATAAATAAGCCAAAGAGTATATCAAACCTCAGGTAAAAATAAATCACAAGCAGACAACATCAAAGAAATCTAAGGTAACAGATAAAATTCAAAGCATCAAATAAAGTGCATCAAGTGAAAATAAATCACAAGCCGAGAAAATGCATCAGGTAAGCTCAAAGTAACATATAAGAATCTTGTTGGGGACGTGATTTTCTTTCAGAGATTGACGAGGTACAATGTTCCTCCTTTTACTTTTGCGTTATGCTTCGGCTTATATTCTTCCTTTGAATTCTGAATCGATTGCTTGTGTTGAATTTTTGCTCTATGTGTGTTGAAATTCATATTCGTTGTTTTTGGTGTTACTCGCGTTTGGATCTGCTCTACTGTGTTTAGTTGTTTCTTCTGTTGTTGATGTTGCAGGTCGATGAATTAATACTTGGGAGAAAGCCTTGAAACAACTTTGGTAGTCCTTCAATTCTTCTTCTTCTATCTCTCTCTCTCTCTCTCTCTCTATATATATATATATATATATATATATATATATATATATATATATATATATATATATATATATATATATATATATATATATATATATATATATATATATATATATATATATATATATATATTTTTTTTTTTTTCTCTTGTGTTTTTTTCTTCTGATTTTTTTGTGTTTTTCTTTTGCTCTGAGCAGTTTGATTTATAATGTAAGAATGTGAAAGTTTGAGTGAGAGTATTGGACTTTGAGTGAAAAAAAAAGTGTGGGAGTTTTTGAATTTCAGATGAAAATTTAGAGTTTGGAAGCACAAAAAAATATAGATCTGTGGCAAAATGCTTGGAGGAATTTGAACCTTTGATTGCTTGATATGGAGGGTGGAGATTGAATAAATGAGTTAGCTAAGGATTGAAGTTGATCGACTAGGTTTTGTTTGATTGAACTTTCTTGCTGCAACTGAGAAATCGGGTGATGCTTGTAGGTCCTACCAACTTGTTAGTTTTCCTCACCTATTTTGACATAATAATAATAATAATAATAATAATAATAATAATAATAATAATAATAATAATAATAATAATAATAAAGATAATAATAATAATAATAAAAATAATAATAATAATAATAATAATAATAATAATAATAATAATTATAATAATAATAATAATAACAATAAAAACAATAATAACAATGATAAAAATAATAATAATGACAATAATAACAATAATAATAATAATAATAATAATAATAATAATAATAATAATAATAATAATAATAATAATAATAATAATAATAATAATAATAATAATAAAAGGAAAGTATTTAGTGACCACAAAGAATTAGAAAAGGTTTAGATGAAAAGAAATTAAAATTTGATTTTTATATTAATACAAATTCAATCTTTTTAAAATTGAATTAAAATTAAAATCAAATCAAATTAATTATAAAATAAAAACAAAAAATAAATTCTATTAATAATAGAAATCGTAATTTCAAATCAAAGTTGTAAATTTAAATCAAATATGTTAATTTAAATTTAGTTCGCCAACTTAATTATTTTTAAAAAATAAAATCAATTATTAATGAAAAGTGGGAAATTAATTAAAATAAATAAATAAATTATTAATGAAATTAAGAGGATTGTGACCAAGAGCAAAGGAAAGGGGTGGCGAGCTTCTTTGTTTAAGCTTGCAATTACCAAAATTGTTTAAGGAATTTGGTCGTACGGGAACAAGGCATGTTTTGGTTTGAATGTTGACAAGGATAACATGGTTCATATTATTATTGATAAAATTGTTTAAAGGGCTTGGTTAAGCAAGAGGCTAAGACCACATAAAGTAAATTTGATGTTGAATTAATCGTTTTGTCTTTTTTCTGGGCTGGATCCTAACGATCGCCTTGTATTATTGGTTTTTTTTAACTAATCAAATTTTGAATTGTTCAAAAAAATCTAATTAATAATTAGAAACTAAAATTCAATTTCAAATCCAATTATTAATTAAATAATCAAAAAATCAATAATAAAAAGGGAAAATTGTTTGTAATAATTAAAATGAACTTTAAAATCTATTTTAGTTTTCTATAATCATTCAACTTAAAAAATGTATTTTAAATTGAATTAAAATTTAAACCAAAGATATATTTTTTGAACTAAAAAAACTCATTAGAAATGTGATGAAAAATGCAAATGACAAACTATTTATTATTATTTTTTGAGATTTTTGAAATAGAAATTAAAAGAATGAATAATAAAAAAAAGGAATATGCGAAAATGATCGATTTTTCAAAAGACAAAGAATATATGTCAGACGTAAAAGATATGAGGCAAAAAATGAGGTGCAAAACTCTTAAATAAAATTTCAAACTCTCTTTCCTACATTCAAATTTTCATCTATCTTATACAAACTCGAGTATAGGTTGAATTATCTTGGGTATACCTGCATAGAAACTCTAAGATATTTGAGAGTACTTGAAATACTATAAAGAAAAATAATTTATTTAAGATTCCAACCTGAATCTATTCAATCGACAAGCTTTTGTCTAACATCCACTCCCTTATAATTGGACTTGAAAATAGAAACGACACAATAACAATATTACTATACTATTAACTATATCCAAATATATATATATATATATATATATATATATATATATATATATATATATATATATATATATATATATATATATATATATATATATATATATATATATATATATATATATATATATATATATATATATATATATATATATATATATATATATATATATATATATATATAAGCTAATAAAGATTAATTAAAAACTAGATAAATAAATAAAAATAATATAAAAAAGTAAATGATAATATTTATTAAATACTTCATATTTAAATATTACTTAATTATTTTTTCAATAATTATTGTGTGAACATATATATTTAGAATAATTATATTAGTTATTTGTCACATTCACTATGCCAGAAATAACCTACGAAAGCGTTTTTTTTGGGCTTTAAAAGCGCTCTCGTAGGTGGCGCTGCTAAAGGTTTTAACAGCGCTTTTTGTTCAGAAAAAAGCGCTCTCGTAGGCCTACTTATGAAAGCGCTTTTTGGTAAAAAGCGCTTTCATAGGTAGGCCTACGAGAGCGCTTTTTTCTGAAAAAGTGCTTTCATAGGTGTATTCAGAATGCGTGTCAGGCAATCTAAAGTAGGCCTATAAGAGCGCTTTTTGTTCAGAAAAAAGCGCTCTCGTAGGCCTACCTATGAAAGCGCTTTTAAACAAAAAGCGCTTTCATAGGTAGGCCTACGAGAGCGCTTTTTTCTTAAAAGCGCTTTCATAGGGTTTCTACTGAAAAATCTAAAATTTAAAAAATTTCTAAACCTGCATTTTTTTGCAGCAAACCTGTAATTCTTAAACTGGTATTTTACAATCTAATATAGAAATACCAATATATATTAGTTTTAATCCAAATACCAAATATTATATATATATATATATATATATATATATATATATATATATATATATATATATATATATATATATATATATATATACAAATACCATTATAATCAATTCATATCCAAAATATATATACACCATGGTAATTCAATATTAACATGTTTTTAAACGTAACAAAATACACCCTAAGAAATCATCTATATAACACTAAGTAAATCAATCCTAATCTACATATATATCCAAGGTCCTGATCCTGCAATATGAACATAATAACACGGTCAGTGTTGTATACACAAAACAATATATTCATAATTAACCAATTTTCACACAACAATGTATTCGTACCTTATTATAAGATTCTTAGCTCAATAAAATATTGGCACAACTCCTCTTTGAGTTCTTCCAATTGACGTGGCGAGTAATATGGACAATTGTATTGATCAAAATACTACATTACAAAACAAAATATATGCATGATTTAGTTTAATGTAATAAATTATATGCAAAATCCGATAAGTAATAAAACAAAGTATAAATCCATACCGTGATTGGAATCTCGATTTCATTCATTTGAATGATTTCTTTGATAAACTTCAAAACGAAGTATCCGCAATCTATGTCGTTTTGTTGTTGAGGGCACTACATAGAAAAACAAATAAGATTATACACATCTATTGATTTATCAAGTAGCATAAATATTATAAGCAAAATTTTTGAAATTTATATACCTGTACTTTGATCCAATTAATGTTGTTTGATTTAGACCGTGGTACTCGTGCTTCCCTTTGACATCGGAATACTTGTATTGAACTGATGACAAAATTAAAATATTTATTTAGAACAATGACATTGAAATAATTAAATATATAAACACAAACGAATATTTAGAATAATGTCACTTACGTATCAATCACTAGCTTCATTTCCGGATAATTTGTCCAATCACCGTCAACCGAATTCAGGTAATAGACCACTTCTTTTATGGGATTGATTGCAAGCAACAACCAGTGACATCTATAAATTAAAGCAACAATTTAGAAGCGAATTTTAATGTAAAAAATACAAATATTAAAAGGAGCTTAGAATGAAAATCTAACCCTATATTATAAGGCAAAAGATACAAGCTCTCTGTACTGGCAGTTGTCATGAATCTTTCGACCAAGTGTTCTCTTACTGAATCAGGTTCCCTAGAAATTGTTGCTCCGCTGACACGGGAGGAAGACACGAAACGGAATCTATTTGACAATTGATTCCCGCGCATCAATTTGTCAAATAACATCCTTAAATAAAAACATAATTAATATTAGACTATTTCAATTAAATGTTTAAAAAAAATGTTCAACCAATTAAATAATATATTGATCGGGTTACCGGATGTACGAGTGCATCACACTGATGCCTAACTCTCGATGATGAAAGATTTGTTCCATGTCCTCTAATCCAATTGTTTCGGTACATGGAAAACCAAAGACAATTTCATCCACATCGATTTGACGAATTCCATCATTCATCAAATCTGATGTGCCAACTAGTGTCTCCAGACACTGTCGATACCTAGGCACAAATTTACGGACAGGAACCTTCTTCTTAGGTGGAACCCTACTAACTTTCTGGCTCACCTGCTGTGACTGATCTTGAGAAGGTACCTTAAAAATCATATAGAATTATGTAAGATACAAAGTTATGCAGTTTTTTATTCCGATCATAAATGAAACACTTTAAAAGTACCTGTCTTTGCGATGCAATAGACTCGCCGCGCTGCAAAATCCCTTTATCCTTAGATGCGGGTTTTGTAGGAGTCTAAAATTACCATGTATAAAATTCATGTCAGAACTGTCAGTTGAATACTTAAAGATTCATAATGGTTTTCAACATACCTGATCATCTATGCAGATGAGGTCTGATGGCCATGCCACAAAAGATCCTACTGCATCTCGCAGCAATGTGGTCTCCGCAACAATGTCAGGTATCGGTAGCAATGCATTCATATCTAAAACAACATCAACCGATACCTTCATGTGGCCATCCGGGAGCGGTCTATGGTGAATTAAATCTCCCGAGGTGTTGTGCACTTTTCCCTTGCCAACTACCCGATAAGTCGGAGACGCTAGATACAGCTGACAACATGAAATGCCCTAAACCAATAATAACCGTTAGACTTCCTTTAATGTTGACAATAATAACCGTTATAATTATACTTTCTCTAAATATAATGGATTATCATCTTAATTACCTCGGGAAAATTTTATTGACAGTTGATACTAGCCTTGTCACTAGTTTCTTTCAACTGTGAACCGCTCTTTTCTGCCATATATCTCTCTTTGTCCCTCTGCAGTTCACGGACTTGTGCTTGTAAATCCTGCAATGTTTGCATCACTTCTGCATTGCTAGGATTTCTTTTTCTTGGATTTGAAGTGGTGAAAAACACAAGAAGGGGGGGTTGAATTGTAAAACTGAAATCTAAAGCAATGAACACGATATTTTTATCCTGGTTCGTTTGATCTCAAACTACTCCAGTCCACCCGTCAAGGTGATTTCGCCTCTCTCCAACGAGGTCTTAATCCACTATATTCAACTGAATATTACAGACTGCTTTAACAACTGCTAAAGCCTTCTTGATTCAAACCACAACCCGGTTTGTCAAGGTAACACTTTCTTACAAAGAGATAAAACTATGTGTGTGGATGTTTTCTATAAAACTTTATCACAACTGTGATGTATACACAAAATGAAGCTTAGAAACTAGATTGCTAAACAGTAATGGAATATCAGAGTGTGGTTTAGCAAAACTGAGTGGAACGAAGATTATGGTTCAGCTTTTGTGCGTGTAGAGATTTTGGAGAGCATTAACCATTTCAATCTTCAAAGCCTTGTTTATATAGCATTGAGATGATGAACGTTGGATGCAATATTCTTGATTCAATGCTAATAACAAACTTTCCTTATTGAGCAGATCTTGTCTGGAATGAAGCCGTTGGAATTAATTTGCTTTCAATGCACAGTACCATTGCTTACTTAATGCAAGTTCTGGCTTGGCTCATTCTGACTCTGCTTCGCTGCTGATGAACTATTTTTTCTGTATCAGAGTGTTGAGCGTAGTCTTGTTCATCAGGCTTCAGCATGTACGTGAGTTGATCATCTGATTTTGACGTTCTGATGTAGCAACTTCTGACGCTGGTGTCTGAAATCAAGTTCTGATGCTGAATAGATGTGATCTTGCTTATATCAATCAGAGTATCTGCAAGTCAGAACATAGTATTTTTAGGCAGCAGATAGTTCATTCATGAAACTTATAAATACTATATCTTTTCACTTTGTTATCATCAAAACTTAAATATAGGGTAGTAGATTCAAACATTGTTCTAACAATCTCCCCCTTTTTGATGATGACAAAAACTAGATATTTTAAATGAAAATAACGTGAAAAGGTATCTGGAATATGTATCAGAATAAGAAGTAAAAGTATAAGGAGTAAGGAAATACTCCCCCTGAGTTTATTACTTCCCTTTGATTATACGTGTTCTTCAGGATCAGATCTTTTTGCCTTTCTTTGAACATCAGAGTATCAGAGTCTTTGACTTATCAGAAGCTTTATGTCAGAGCAGAGCTTCAGAGCTTTTCTTGTCAGAGCTTTGCTTTGGATCAGAATATTAGGGCGGATCAGAACTTCATATTGGTCAGAGCAACTTCATATTGATCAGAGCTTCTAGTCTTCAGAGTGTCCAGGAGCTTCCTTGTGCCTGTAGACTTTAAACAAAACAGAAAAAAACATTTCAAGTAGTAGAGTTAGAATGTTTGAGAATTTCTGTCTAGTTAGCCGTTATTGATTTAAATATCATTCTTGTTCTCCCCCTTTTTGTCAGCAATCAAAAAGTGTTGGTGATGTGCTAAAATAATTAAGATCAGAAAAACTAATCATATTAAGATAGTTCAGAATCAAAACAAGAAAATATTACAAAACATATTCAATCAGTGCATCAGAAAATCAAGGAAAACATGAAAAAGGTCATGCATGAAAAAAAAGATTTAAGGTTGAGGAGGCAAGCGTGTGAACAGGCTCTCCAGCATGGCTTGAATCTTTTCAGCAGTCTCATTCTGCTTATGCACCATGCTGACAATAATGTCAATCTTGCTGTCTTGCACATCCATTCTCTCTTTCATCTTCTGATCGTTTTCATCCATCCGCTGCTGCAGACGCATGTCATTCAGCCTTAGTTCTTCTAGAGTCTGCCTGTCCAAGGCAGCTTGAGAAGCATCAGAAGCAGGAAGCTTCTGAGAACTTTCAGCGACATCCTCTGCTTGACTTTCTTCAGCTTGAATGGTCTTGTCTTCTTCTGATTGAGTGGTCTTGTCCTGTACCTTTGCAGCTTGCTGTTTCTCAGACCAAGGTTCACTGTCCAGAGGGAGCACGTCCTCTTTCAGAAGCATACTTCCAACTTCATTCAGAAGCTTGCTAAAATTTTGTTGTGCCTGCTCATAGTTGATATCCTGCAACTTGAGGGCTTCAGCACGTACCCAAAGTCTGAACTGTGACTAGAGCTGATCAGAAGCAGCTGGGTCAATCATCCCAGGACAGACTTGCTTCAAAGAAGCAATCCATTGCAGCACACCTGTTTCAAAATTCAAAATACCAGAGCCAACATCTGGTTGCTTTGGTTTTGGGATGGCAATTTTGTGTTTCAGATCAGCAAGACGGTCAAGACTGGTTAAGTCAATGAAAGTCCTGCTGGGGTTTTCAGAGGTTTTCTGAGCAGCTGTTTGTTTTGGAGAAGGAGTATCAGAGTCAGATATTACGATTGGATTGGGTGGTGTTTTGGGATTATTTGGTGGTGTCGATTCTGATGAGGATGGTAACTGGGGCATGACAACAGTTGTTCCACATGGCAACTGAATTGCCAACGGTGATGGTTGAGGTGAATGAGGTTCAGATTGATGAGGAGAAGGAGTTTCAGAGTGGTGAAACTCTGTTTGTGGATTAATTTCTGGTTGGGGAGAGGGAGGTGGAATCTCTGATTGCTCAGGGATCAGAGGTTCTTCTGAGAGTGGTTGTTGTTGTTGTTGTTCTGGTTCTGGTTGTTGTTGTTGTTCTGGTTGTGGAGGAGGAACATTTTGTGGTTCAGAGTTTGGTTGAGCAGAGGCATGTTGACGCTCAATATCAGACAACACTTGGTCAAGTGCTGATGTTGTTGAAATTGTTGGTTGTTTTGGGTGTTTGGTTCTAGGTCTTCTGAGTTTTAATGCCTCAGAAGGGTCTTCTTCTTGTACAGTTTCATCTATGGTAGGGATGGGAATTGATATTCTATGAGAGGTTTGAGGAGGGATAGATGCTGGAATAGTAAAAGAAATTAAAACAATGGCAGCAGATGAAATACCTCTTTTCTTTGGAGTCTGCTGAGATGATCCTTCTGATGGCGCCTTCCTCTTCTTTGTCTTCTTCAGAGTCACTTCTGGTTGGGGTTGATGCAGATCTCTGATATTCAGCTTTGGATCTGTACCATCTGCCTTGTACGCATCCAAGTACCTGAGACTCATTTCTGGTTTGGATTCAGTTTCAGAAAATAACGGAAAATCACTCAGAGGCACTCTTCTGCTGGAGATATCAGCAGTGGAAGTGGCTCTGGGTTCCTTCTGAATATTCTCTATCAGCTTCATCTTTTTCAGATTCTTTGCGTTCAGAGGTTTCCCAATTGTTGGTTCAATAGTGCTCAGCTCTTGAGCTTCTATCAGATGCTCAATCAGTCTATTCTCTGTCAGAATATCTGATATCAACCTTCCAAAAGGTATCCAATCCCTCTTGGTTCTTTCTTCTTCCCTTGTTTCTTTCACACTGGTTCTGAGGTGGTTGAACAGGAAGTGAGCCAGATTGATCTTTATCTTCTGATCAATAAAGTAGATCAGAAACTGCTGATCCACATTTATGTAATCAGGAGAACTTGTTGGTTTCCTGTGGTTGAAGCACCCCAGAATAATCTTAGCCCATACTCTGAAATGATCCTTCAGATCCTTAATCTTGCTGCTGGGCATCCCAAGAGTGAAAATCCTGTTAGCTACCACACCTATATCAGCACATCTTTCAGCCATGTCCACACAACGGATGCCACCACCACTTTGACCGATTAGCCTTGCAATGAGATCTTCAGTAATCACAATCTTCTTCCCCATAACAGAGGAGATGACTAGATGTGTTGAAACCTTGGCGTGAATCCAAAATTCCTTGACCAGCGCTGGGAATGTTGGTCCAACCAACCTATCGAAATACCTTTCCCACTTTTGAGCCCTAACTTCTTCAGTTAGGTCAAAACCATTTTCCTTCAAGCTTTCAAAGTCAATGATTAACTCAGAAAGCACTTCAAGATTCTTCACCGGAGTGAGGAGAGTTCTGAGTGGCACTTGATATTGCTCAGATGTTGCTTTCTTCTGATTACCTGCAGAAACGCTACTGGAGGATGCCATGTTCACACTAAAAGGGTTTTTGAGAATGAACTGAGGAAAAAGGTTTGCAAGAGATGAACTCAGAAATATGCAGAAAATGCTTGAGTATTAGTGAGAAAGCGTAAAGAATAAGAATGAGAGATTAATGTGCTTAAATAGAGTTTTCAAAACTATTTTGAAAAGATAATCGTTTTTTAAGAGAGAGAAAAATCATGATTGCCATTTAAAAGCATGATTACTTTTCATTAAATGCTTGCTGATTTTGGGGGATTTGAGAAAGATACTTAAAAACGGTTACCAGACATGTGTCTCAATGCACCCAATCAGCGCTTTGCCTTCTCAGAAGCGTGCACGCGTTCTGCTTCAGAGATATGCTGATGATTGGATGACACTTGTTTGATGTAGTGATCAGCACGTCTGTCTTTGAGCTTTAGACTCTCAGATCTTTAGACTTGCATCTGATACAATCTGCATGTTCTATCTTTCTGAAAGGAGATTGATCAGAAGTTCACAGTGAAATAATTACATTCTGAAGGTAAATATATGGAATTAAAACATTTTCACTCTGGACATACTTTCATGCTGAGATGTTTCAGAATGAAATTAAACCTATCTTCTGAAAGGGGTTTAGTGAAGATATCAGCCCATTGATGGTCTGTATCTATAAATTTTAAGTTCAAAATACCTTTCTGAATATAGTCCCTAATGAAGTGATGTTTTATTTCTATATGCTTAGCTCTAGAATGTAAAATGGGATTCTTACTTAAGCAAATAGTAGAAGTATTATCACAAAGTATAGGAATGTTACTCTCAAAAATCTGGAAGTCTTCAAGCTGACTTTTCATCCAGAGCATTTGTGTGCTACATCCTGCTGCTGCTATGTACTCAGCTTCTGCTGTTGACAGAGCAATTGTTGATTGCCTTTTGCTGGACCAAGAGATCAGATTTTCTCCCAGAAACTGGCAGCTTCCAGAAGTACTTTTAGGTTCCACTCTGTCTCCAGCAAAATCAGCATCACAGTAGCCTACTAAGCTGTAATCACTAGATTTTCTATAAAACAAACCCAGATTAGTAGTACCTTTCAGATACTTGAAAATTCGCTTAACAACTGTTAAGTGAGATTCTCTAGGATCTGATTGGAATCTAGCACAGATACAAACACTGAATAATATGTCAGGTCTTGAAGCAGTCAGATAGAGGAGAGAACCAATCATACCTCTGTAGACTTTCTGTTCTACATTTTTGCTTACCTCTTCTCTTTCCAGAATGCACGTGGGATGCATTGGAATCTTTGATGGCTTACATTCTGAGAGGTCAAATTTCTTCAGAAGATCTCTGATGTATTTGCTCTGATGAATGTAAGTTCCTTCTGGAGTTTGATTGATCTGAATTCCCAGAAAGAATTTCAGTTCCCCCATGAGGCTCATCTCAAATTCTGCCTGCATATACTTAGCAAATTTTCTTCCAAGAGAAGGATTAGTAGAACCAAAAATGATATCATCAACATAAATTTGACAGACTAAGATGTCACTCTTAACTGTTTTACAGAATAGAGTAGTGTCCACTTTCCCTCTGGTGAATTCATTTTCAAGCAGAAAGTTACTTAGCCTTTCATACCAAGCTCTGGGAGCTTGTTTCAAACCATACAGTGACTTCTTTAGTTTGAAAACATGTTCTGGATGTTTTGTATTTTCAAAACCTGGGGGTTGGTGAACATAAACTTCTTCTTCTATATAACCATTTAAGAATGCACTTTTGACATCCATCTGATACAGAGTGATGCCTCTATTAACAGCAAATGAAATTAAAAGTCTGATGGATTCTAACCTGGCGACTGGGGCAAAGGTTTCTGTATAATCTATCCCCTCTTGCTGACTATAACCTTGTGCAACCAGTCGTGCCTTGTTTCTGATGACTTCACCTTGTTCATTTAGCTTGTTTCTGAACACCCATCTTGTTCCAATGACGTTGAATCCTTTTGGTCTGGGAACGAGATCCCATACGTCGTTTCTGGTGAATTGATTCAGCTCTTCTTGCATTGCCAGAATCCAGTCATTATCCAGAAGTGCTTCATCAATAGAAGAAGGTTCAATCAGAGACACCAGTCCCATAAGAGTTTCTTCAGAGTTTCTGAAGCTTGCTCTTGTTCTGATTGGATCTTCTTTTCTTCCTAGGATAGTCTCTTCTGGGTGATCCAAGCTGCTTCTGGGTAATCTCTTCTGAGGTTGATCAGCAGTTGTTGTAGGATTTCTAGCAGTGTCCCTTTCAGACGTTGAAGGAATGTCTGTGTTGAGAGCTTCTGATGACTTGTCTTCAGAACCTGCAAATTCAATTTCTATACCTGTAAAAACTTCATTCTGCTTTGACTTTTCAGAGTCAAGCTTGTCATCAAAACGAACACTGATTGATTCTTCCACAATCTGTGTTTCTGTATTGTATACTCTGTACCCTCTTGAGCATTCAGAGTATCCTAACATAATACACTTCTGTGCCTTAGAGTCAAACTTGTTCAAATAATTCTTTGTATTTAATATAAAGCAAGTACATCCAAATGGATGAAAATATGAAATGTTGGGCTTTCTGTTCTTCCACAATTCATATGGAGTCTTTTCCAGAATAGGTCTTATTGAGATTCTATTCTGAATGTAGCACGCTGTGTTTATTGCCTCTGCCCAGAAGGTCTTAGCAACGTTTGTCTCATTGATCATGGTTCTGGCCATTTCTTGCAATGTTCTGTTCTTTCGTTCTACAACTCCATTTTGTTGGGGAGTTCTAGGACAAGAGAAATCATGCAGAATGCCTCTGTCATTAAAGAATGACTCAAAATCTTTATTTTCAAATTCTCCACCATGATCACTTCTGACTTTAACGATTCTAAGATCCTTTTCATTTTGAACTTGGTTACAGAAGGTAACAAACACAGAGTGTGACTCGTCCTTGTGTCTTAAGAACTTTACCCATGTCCATCTGCTATAGTCATCTACGATTACTAACCCATACTTCTTACCACTGACTGAAGCAGTTTTAACTGGTCCAAATAAGTCAATGTGCAGAAGTTCTAATGGCTTAGAGGTAGAAACAACATTTTTGGATTTAAAGAAAGGTTTTGCAAATTTGCCTTTCTGACATGCTTCACACAGAGCATCTGAATTGAACTTCAAATTAGGAAGTCCTCTGACCAGATTGAGTTTGTTAATCTGAGATATTCTTCTCATACTAACATGCCCCAATCTTCTGTGCCAGATCCACTGCTCGTTGTTAACAGACAGAAGACATTTTACATTCTGACTTTTTAGTTCAGAAAGTTTGATTTTGTAAATGTTGTTTTTCCTCTTACCATTAAACAGGATAGTCCCATATTTCTGACTAACAGCTTTACATGATTTTTGATTAAAGATTATATCATAACCGTTATCACTTAATTGACTTATGGATAACAGATTATGCATCAATCCATCTACTAGCAGAACATTATTAATAGAGGGAAGATTTCCATTACCTACAGTTCCAGAGCCAATTATCTTTCCCCTCTGATTGCCTCCAAAGCCAACGTGGCCTCCAGGCTTAAGTTCCAGGCTTTGGAACATATGCCTTCTTCCCGTCATGTGTCGTGAGCAGCCAGAGTCCAGGTACCATGACTGGTGTTTCTGACTTGCTGCTAAAGATATCTGCAACATGTATTATTTTATCCTTAGGTACCCAGATTTTCTTGGGTCCTGATTTGTTAGTTTTACCAAAACTCTGGTTGAATTTTGGTTTCACAGAGTGCTTACTGCTAGTATATTTGATATCATGTGTGTGACCATACACAGAGTGTGAATTTAGAGGAGTGTGTTTAATGGTTAAGTCCATGACATTCTTTGGTGTAGGAACCTTACCTTGGTATCCTATTCCTTTCCTGCCGTTTCTGCTAACTCCATAGATCATTGAAGCCATTCTGCTTCTATCTATGCTTTTAGCTAGGAACTTCTGGAAACTGTGATCATACTCCTTGATGATCTCATCAGCGTTGCTGGGAGTTTCAGAAATTGGTTCCTTCTGAGAGTTTTGTAAAGTGTTTTCTAATTTTGAAATCTTATTTCTCAGCTCAGAATTTTCCAATTTGAGACTCTCAGTCTTATTAGAGTCAGATTCAAGATTCCTTTTCAGGTCTCTGAATTTAGCTCTAATTTGCTGATAACGTTCCAGAATCTCATTAAGGCTTTCAGCAAGTTCAGCCTTTGTAAAGTTAACAGCAAAGTTAGGAAATACCTCTTCTGTGTCTGATTCTGAGTCTGATTCAGAAGCTTCACTATCTTCTGAAATGTTTGCCATGAGAGCTATGTTTGCCCTTTCATCATCTGATTCTGAGTCAGCTTCAGACGAGTCAGAGTCATCCCATGTGGCCATGAGACTTTTCTTCTTCTCTCTTCCAAACTTCTTTTTGGGCTTTTCCCTCTGAAGCTTTGGGCAGTCACTCTTGTAGTGTCCTTGCTCATTGCACTCATAGCAGATGATGTCTTTGGTGTTTGGCTTCTTGCTACTGGAGGAGCCTTCAGATCTTCTGTATCCAGAGGAAGAATCTGTCCTTTTGTATCTGGAAGAAGACTCGTTCTGATCAGATCTTCTGGGATTCCTGAACTTCCTTTGTCTTTGCTTCCACAGTTGATTTACTCTTCTGGAGAGAAGGGAAAGTTCGTCTTCTTCTGATGAGGATCCATCAGATGTTTCTTCAACTGCCTGCAAAACTTTAGACTCAAATTTTCTGTTAGATTTTAATGCTAAAGGCTTACCTTGCTTCTGAGGCTCATCAGCTTCTAGCTCTATCTCATGACTTCTGAGGGAGCTGATAAGTTCCTCCAGAGTGATTTTGTTGAGATCTTTAGCTAGCTTCAGAGCAGTAACCATAGGCCTCCACTGCTTGGGTAAACTTCTGATTATTTTCTTGACATGGTCAGCAGTAGAGTACCCTTTGTCCAGAACTTTGAGACCAGCTACCAGAATCTGGAATCTAGAGAACATAGTTTCAATGGATTCAGATTCTTCCATTTTGAACGCCTCATACTTCTGAATGAGCGCCAGAGCTTTTGTTTCTTTGACTTGAACGTTGCCCTCATGCGTCATTCTGAGAGAATCAAAAATATTCTTTGCTGTGTCTCTGTTGGAGATCTTTTCATACTCAGTATAGGAGATGGCACTGAGGGGGATGGTTCTGGCCTTGTGGTGATTCTTGAAGTCACGCTTTTGTTGGTCAGACATTGTTTTTCTATCAATCTTCTGACCACTTGCATTCACAGGGTGCGTGTATCCATCTGTCACCATATCCCACATATCAGCATCATGTGCCAGAAAGAAGCTTTCAATTCTGTCTTTCCAGTAATCAAAGTTTTCTCCATCAAAGACTGGAGGTTTGCCACTGAATCTGTCTCTGTCCTCATTGTTGTCATTGCTGATGTGAGAATTGTTTCCTGCCATTGTGTTTTTCTGACGCTGGATCTTGTACTGACACGGTTAAGTGTTTTAGCTCAGAACCAGGCGCTCTGATGCCAATTGAAGTGGTGAAAAACACAAGAAGGGGGAGGGGGGTTGAATTGTAAAACTGAAATCTAAAGCAATGAACACGATATTTTTATCCTGGTTCGTTTGATCTCAAACTACTCCAGTCCACCCGTCAAGGTGATTTCGCCTCTCTCCAACGAGGTCTTAATCCACTATATTCAACTGAATATTACAGACTGCTTTAACAACTGCTAAAGCCTTCTTGATTCAAACCACAACCCGGTTTGTCAAGGTAACACTTTCTTACAAAGAGATAAAACTATGTGTGTGGATGTTTTCTACAAAACTTTATCACAACTGTGATGTATACACAAAATGAAGCTTAGAAACTAGATTGCTAAACAGTAATGGAATATCAGAGTGTGGTTTAGCAAAACTGAGTGGAACGAAGATTATGGTTCAGCTTTTGTGCGTGTAGAGATTTTGGAGAGCATTAACCATTTCAATCTTCAAAGCCTTGTTTATATAGCATTGAGATGATGAACATTGGATGCAATATTCTTGATTCAATGCTAATAACAAACTTTCCTTATTGAGCAGATCTTGTCTGGAATGAAGCCGTTGGAATTAATTTGCTTTCAATGCACAGTACCGTTGCTTACTTAATGCAAGTTCTGGCTTGGCTCATTCTGACTCTGCTTCGCTGCTGATGAACTATTGTTTCTGTATCAGAGTGTTGAGCGCAGTCTTGTTCATCAGGCTTCAGCATGTACGTGAGTTGATCATCTGATTTTGACATTCTGATGTAGCAACTTCTGACGCTGGTGTCTGAAATCAAGTTCTGATGCTGAATAGATGTGATCTTGCTTATATCAATCAGAGTATCTGCAAGTCAGAACATAGTAATTTTAGGCAGCAGATAGTTCATTCATGAAACTTATAAATACTATATCTTTTCACTTTGTTATCATCAAAACTTAAATATAGGGTAGTAGATTCAAACATTGTTCTAACAGGATTGTTATACAGAGAGGTAGGAGTCACACCATGGCCTTTACCCCTCACTTGTCCCGGATACTCAGCAACACATAGTGCTCGACTGAGTACGCTCCTGATATTCGGGTCATCACCCGTGGATACCGATTGCGATATAGTCTCCTGTAATTCATTTAAATATCGATAATTAAAGACACAACGTTAATTATATATTAATTAAAGACATAATGGTATACTTACACACTCATCATAAATATGTTGCAGATCGGGGTTAACAACTTGATCTCTGCCAACACGAGCTTCCTTCCACAGCACATGTGCAGGTAGTGATGTTTCGTCACTCTGCGTCTCCTCCAACTACGCATTGTTACAAATAATAAAATCATCAATACGCATTGTTACAAATTAATAATACACATTGAGATAATTAATAAGATCGTAGAATTGAGATTTACTTACAATTTTTTCCTGTAAGCGTGCATATCCCAAACGACCTTTTTTATATGGATATGCGGGTTTTGACACTCTCTCCCGATTTACAGCACTCACTTTCTTGAAATTCTCGTCTCTTCTTTGGCCCACAAAAGCAACCCATTCTTCGGGTGTAATGAAGCTCTCATATTTATTTGGTCGTTCAGGATCCTCTTCAACAAAATTTCCTTCATCGTCTTTAAGAAAATTATTTGTCAAAAAATTTCTCCACCCTCTATGTCTTTTTCCGGCCAAGCCCATTATATACTTTTTGCGGGCATCTTAAATGTTAAAAGACCTCTACAAAAAAACATACGCATAGAGGGTGTTAGTATATGTAATTTAAAAACAATATTTTCGTCAAAATAAAGCAAATAACAACAACCATATATGATACTTTTATCTCGGTCCAAATTCTTTCTTTAGCATCCAACTCTCCTTTTTTCCAGCTAAGAGTGGTGATCGGAATGTGCATACAAACAAGCGTACCGATGTAGCTTGTCAACTTTGCAGAATTAGGCCCAATTAGTTGGTCATCATTATTCCAATCTACATTATACATAATACCTCTATCTCTATCACGGATGATTCCCCGCATGATAGTTATGCCTCGTGTGATGTCCTTATCTGAAGTATCTTGTGGAACATTATCTTGTGGAACATCTCCTTGTGGAACATTTTCTGAATTATCTTGGTTACTAGCCATTTGACCTGTAATAAAGAAAAATTAGATTAAATTAAATGACATGTATAAAATTCCATAAAGCAAAAAAATGAAATGACGTATATTTAAATTTTACTGGATGATATAGGCTATATATATTATACTATAATGAAAAAAATGAAATGATATAGGCTATATATATTATACTATAATGAAAAAAATGAAATGATATAGGCTATATATATTATACTATAATGAAAAAAATGAAATGGCATATATATACATTTTATTGAATGACATTGTCTATAATTATATATACTATTACCTTTTTCACTAACATCTCTTTCTTTTCTTGGTAGGAATATGTTCTACTCGTCTCTTAACAACGCGGACGGTTGGATTGATCCAAATACCCTTATTATGATCATTTCTAATGTATGATTCATTCTCATTTTGATCATTTCTGGTAAAAGATTCAATGTCAACACCAGTATCGCCTTGGTCTCCAATCTTTTCATCAATTACTTTGTTAGAGAAAAGCACTATAGACCATTTCGTACTTGTCGGATCAGTGACATAGAACACTTGTTTAGCTTGAGAGGCTAGAATGAAAGGCTCATCTTTGTACCCCGCCCTGTTAAGATCCACTTGCAAAAATCCTGACTTATCCATCCGTATACCATTATTATTTTCAACCCACTTGCAACCGAATATAGGAATCTGAAATTTCTCGTAATCAAAGACCCAAATGCGCTCGATAACCCTAAAATACGACAGATTTGCAAATTTCGGGTTTAAGTCCTTCACACTAGATATGTGCATTGCTTCAGCTACCAAGGTGACACCACTATTTTGCACAGTACTTTTATCATCTTGTTCTTTGGTATAAAATGTGTATCCATTAATTGCGTATGCGCTATAAGAAAACGCAACCAAACTTGGACCATATGCTAAACATCTCAACCTTTCTGTCACTGAGGCAGGATCTGAATGATACTTTGAATAAATATGTTCCTTAAACCATGGTATGAAACTTCGATTGTGCTCTCGTACAATCCAATTCTCATTTCTATTCGAATTTAAACCTCGAAGAACACCCTCGTGTATTTCAACATACGGCTCAACCTCAATCTCATTGTGCAGAACATACAAATGCACTTGATCCCGTTCGACCCTTGATACTCTCACAACTTTATTTCCAATTAGCTTCTTACCTTATTTTTTTTCAACAACATGAGATTTGGGGAGTCCAATTGATTGAACATTTGACAAATATTCAGTACAAAACTCAACCGCTTCTTCAACAATGTATCTTTCGGCAATACAACCCTCTGGTCGACTCCGATTTTTCACATACCCTTTTAATATTTTCATATAACGTTCAGCAGGGTACATCCATCTCATATAAGCTGGTCCGCACAATTGTGTCTCTTTCACAAGATGAACGACAAGATGAACCATTATGTCAAAAAACGAGGGAGGAAAATACATTTCAAGCTCACACAAAGTAACAACTATTTCTTTTTGCAATGTTGGCAAGATCTCAGGATCGATCACCTTACTGCAAATTGACTTGAAGAAAAAACACAATTTAGTTATTGCGCTTCTTACCTTTTCTGGCAGAATAGAACCTATACCTATCGGTAGAAAATGTTCCATTATAACATGGTGTTGTACCCCAAAATTTGCCCTCCCATATTCTCCAAGAAATTGCCAAGCCAAGTCACAAGATTCCCAAAGGGTTGCACAGTGCAAAGGTCTCCTATACAGTCAAAACTAGGGTTTGTGTGCTGATCAAGAAAATGAAGTTTTCAAAGGTCCAATAAAGTCTCACATGCTTACAAATATGGTCAAGTATCCTCATATCAAGTTTCAAGGCATTCAGCACAAAATTGCACAGTCAAAAACCCTAATTGCACTACAGTCAACTGTAGGGGCAAAATGGTCATTTGACAGTCAAAAGTTCAAATTTTTGGTCAATATATCATTTTGAAGCCACAAACATCATTTGATCAATGTTTGATCATGATTCTCAAAATTTGGCTTAGAAATCATCAAGATGCAAAAAGTTTCCTTATTTGGACAGTTGAAAAAGTCAACTGAAATTGACCAGGGCATAACTTTCACATGGATTATCAGAAAAATTCCATCCAAAGCTCATTTTGAACAGAAAGACATTCCCTACAACTCATCTTCATACTTCAAGTCCAAGAAATGCTCTCACAAAAAGTTATCAATTTCAACATTATAGGTCATTTTCAAAAGTCAACAAAAAGGGACTTTAAGTCAAAGGCCATAACTTGAGATTGGTAAATCAAAATGACATGGGACCAAAGACATTGGTTAGAGGACTCAAAGACCTTTCCAAAATGTCCAAGAACATGAGAAAAGCTTTAAAATTGAGCAAGTTATGCCTTGTGGAAGTTGGGAAATGTTTGGATATTTTGAAAAGTCAACATTGGTTCAAATGACCTAAAAATGCTAATGGGCCCATTTTTCTTCCATAATTCATCACCCATGACATATGCACGACCACTTGGCCCAAAGGGAAGTATTTTCTCATTTTTTATTTATTTATTTGAATTTTTATTTATATTAATTCATTTAAATCATTTAAATATATGAAAAATATTTAACTTAACCTAACCAATCTTTTTATACATGTTTTAGACTCAATATTTCGTGCATATGCAAATGTGGAAAGATTTGGCTTGATTGGATCCTAATTGACACAAAAGCACATGGAAAAAGATATGGAAATCATGGTGAAAAAATCAAATCTTCAAATCATGAATGAAAGAGATTTTGATCAATTTTGTTAACCTAATTTGTTCACTACATAAGCATAAACATAAACCTAATCATGCTAGACGCACAGCTGCTCAGAATACTCCATTGAGAACCTAAAATTTTCTCAAAAAAGTCAATACTGAAAACAACTTTTGAGGGCGATTCAAAGGATAATTCTTGTTCCATTAGCTTCCTCAAGGTCTACTGAACATATTACAATCACAAACATCCATTCAAACTCCAAGAATTGGTAACATGAACGCAAGTTGTATCAAGAAAATTTCATAATCGTGCATCATAATTTACGTATCTTTTGTAACTTTTATTCATTGATTCATGATTATTGACTTGTTCTAATGCTAATTATATAACTTAATTGAGTTTTTATGTTGTATACATGATTTCACCATTGCCAAGTTCTAGGGTTTTGCAAGCTTCAGATTGGGGCTTTTCACCCAAGGAAAAATTGAGACTCAAGACTACCACCATTCGAACCAGTGCATCTGGACGAAGAGAAAGCCCCTATCGCGCCTAATTTATGAGTGACCTAGGCTTATTCGCTATTTTCTCAAAACTGACCTTAAACAACGCATATAAAACCGTTGCCTCATGTTTTTGTATTTCAGGGATAGTGAGGGAGACGAAGTCGTGGCACACGCTGGTTGGCTTGTTTAAATCTCGCGCGCGTTTCCAAGGCCATTAACCATTTTCTTTTATAATATTTATTTGTTATATTAGTATACAGATGAACAAAGCGCCTCAGTGGTAGGTGTACACGTTTGCAATGTCCATGACCTGGGTTCGAGCCCCAGGTCTTCAATAATCCCCATATTATTTTTCCTCTAACGTTCATATGCAGCGCCTATGTTATGATCCATGATACACCACCATAATCCAAACGTCCACGCGTCTAACAAATCCAAATCAAAGGCTGGGATTAGAGAGCACCATACACCATGGTCAAAGCATGTACACGCTACCTGGAAAAAGTCAAAAAAGGCCAACTTTAATGGGTCAGATTACTGAATTACACCTCCATATTGGGGACTGACACCCCCCCTAGGTTTGCTTTTTTTTATATTTTTTTCTTTGCATTATTTCTATTCTTATTAATTATTATTTGTTTAAATTAATTAAATATTTTCACAAAGTACAAAAACATCTTTAAAAAAATAAAAAAAAAAGATCAAAAATATAATAAATATTTTGTTTTAATTTTTCTTGTAAATAAATACATGTAAAATTTAGTTTTAAATTAGGTTGCAATTTTAATTCCTTTCATAACAAAATCTAAAAAATGTAAAAATTAGGTTTAATAATAGTTTTTATTCCTTTTAATTTTTTCTTTTTTATAATATTATTTATTTTATTTATTTTCATATTTAAATTTGCATGTAAAAATTAGGTTTAATTTAGGTTAAAAAACTTCAACATTTTTCTTAATAAATTAAAAAATAATTAGAATTAGGTTTAGCATTTTATTTTAATTTTGATTAATTCTTTTTTCTATTAAATCTTAAAACACTAAAAAACACCAAAAAAACAAATTCTTGCTTTCTTTTAATTTTAATTTTAATTCCTCATTAATTTTAATTTTTGCAAAAAGGGTCCAACGCCCTCGTTTCGATTTAATTTCGCATATTTATTTTATTGCTTAAATAATTATGTATCTCTCCCGAAGCCTTGTAATTACTTCTCGCACTTTTCAATTCTTTATTTTCTTTGCTTTATTTATTTTTCTGTCAAATCGGGTCCTGGTTAATTTTGGCGATGTGGACCCGCGCCATTTGTAATAGCTTAGAATTTACTTTCCCGCAAATATTTTAACTGTTAAACAAAGCATGCAAGAATGAATGGCCTTAAATAAAATCAAGCGTAGAACACCAATAACATGACAAAAGACAAAAATATCTGAAAACGACACACAATGCGCACACACCACCCCTAGGGTACGCCTCACTGTTGCCTTGCCTCGAAAGGTGATCGTCGAGTAGAGGATGTCTTAGTAAGTCCTCATGATCCGGGAACCTGGCATGAGGGTAGCTTCTAAGGTGTCTTCCCATTACTCTGGTGATCACCATGTCCCGAACCCTCGAATTGACCCGAACACCTCCTACGGTGGTGCTACCTACCTCTCAATGGTGGGATGGCACTACTTTAAAGGACATTTACGCAGACGAATTCCTTAGGGTAGGTAGGTTCTCGTAGATACTTGCTCTAACTTCAAAACAAATTCAAAATACTTTTCACACCGACACCTTTTCAAAAAGCTTTCGAAAGCAATTTTTCAAACACTCTTGAGGACCGATACAAGAGTCGAACTGAAATTTTCAAAGAAACTTTTTAAAACCCACATTGAAAAGCAAAAAAACCTTTTTGAAAACATAATGAGCAAGTATCTAAGAGCCCATGGATAACCATGGATAGAAAGGGTGCTAACACCTTCCCTTTCTATAACCTACCTCCCGAACCGAGAACAATCTCTTTAAGGAATTTTTCTGTGCTTTTGTCCTTTCCATTTGGAGAAAATAAAAGACGGTGGCGACTCTTGCTTCTGCGACATTTCGCGAACCAGCGTTAAACAGTCAGTTCCAGATCCACCGATCATACATGGCAATCATGCGTCTTTAAACTCTTTAACTTGAGGTCTTTCATAGACACAAGTCTTCTAATATCTGATGAGTAGCCTTCTGGAACTTTAACTTCACTCAGAAACTTACACAATATTTTTTTCTCCTTTCTAGATAGAGTGTAAACAGCAGGTGGTAGGTATGTCCGTCTTCCTTTCTTCACGGGTCCCAGTTCAGTTCTTATTCCCATGTCTACCATGTCCTCCCTTGATTTAAGGCCATCCTTAGACTTCCCTTTTATATTGAGTAACGTACCAATAACACTGTCAAATACATTTTTTTCAATATGCATCACATCAAGAAAATGTCTTACGTACAAAGATTTCCAATATGGCAATTCAAAAAAAATCGACCTCTTCTTCCACCCACCTGTGACAACTTTATGTGCAAAAGGCTTGCCAAACTGAATATTCACATCTTTCACCTTTTCAAAAATTTGATCACCTGTCAAACCAGGCGGAGCTCTACGTTGTTCGGTATCTCCGCTTAACGCTTTTCTCCATCCACGATACTGATGTTTAGAAGTTAAGAATCTACGATGACCGAGAAAGACATTCTTCTGACAAAGTTTCAATCGCATGGTATCGGTTCCGTCTTCACAAACAGGACACGCTTTTTCACCTTTAATGCTATACCCGGATAGATTGCCGTATGCTGGAAAATCGTTAATTGTTCCAAACAACATCGCCCTCAAGTTGAAACTTTCTTTCCTATAACCATCATAAACCTCCACACCGTTCTCCCACAAAATCTTCAAATCTTCGATTAATGGTTCCAAGTATACGTCTATGTCATTTCCTGGTTGTTTAGGCCCAGAAATTAACATAGACAGCATCATGTACTTACGCTTCATACATAGCCATGGAGGTAGGTTATAAATCATAAGAATCACAGGCCATGTGCTATGCGAGATACTTTGAATACCGTGTGGGTTCATTCCATCAGTAGACAATGCCAAGCGAAGGTTTCTTGCTTCTTTTCCAAATTCAGGATAATCATTATCAATTTTCATCCACTGTGGAGAATCTACCGGATGTCGAAATTTTCCATCAATAATTCTTTCATCTGAATGCCAAGTCAAGTGTCTTGAATCGGTTTCACTACGATACATCCGTCTAAATCTCGGGATTATAGGAAAATACCATAAGACTTTTGCCGGAGACTACTTTTTCTTATATCGAGGGGCACCGTATTTAGGACACTCATTTAACGATGCATACTCGTTTCGAAACAAAACGCAATCTTTTGGACACGCATGTATCTTATCATAGCTCATGCCAATGGAGTACAACATCTTTTTGGCCTCATACGTTCGATTGGGAAGAACATTATCCTCTGGTAGCATATCTTTCATAAGGGCTAATAACTCTGTGAAACTTTTATCCGACCATCCATTGCCGGCTTTTAAGTTGTACAACTTTAACACCGCAAACAATCTTGTGAATTTTGTACAACCATTATACAACGGTTTCTCTGCATCGCTTACCAACCTCTCGAACATTTTGGGACAATCGTTAAGATCTTCTTCAAGCGCTTCTGCAATTTCTTCGACTCGATCATAATCGTATGTATCTGTGCAATCATCATTTGAAACATAGGTCCTTGCATACCGCGATTCAAAATTCCCGTTACTTTTCTCACCATGCATATTCCAACATGTATAACTCCTATCAATTCCATACCGAATTAAATGCGATGCCAACTGAACTGCGTCAACCCGGTTCCCATAACAGCAATACAAACAGGGACATGTCATACGACTGGGGTCTTTGGCGTGCGCAACAGCAAACTTAACAAACTCGGAAACACCATTCTCGTAGTCTTTCGACAATCGATTGGAATACATCCATGTCTTATCCATATCAACTAATTAGTGCACAAAACAGTAGTATACTGCGTTTCTGTCAAAATGCAAAGTATACACGGAATGAATCCGTATCAAGAAAATGCAACATACGAAAGACAATTTAAGACAAATTCATCACAATATATACCAGTAATTTGAGGAAGAAAGTTACCTCTCAGATGTTTCGAACTCTAAGAAACGCGGAGAATGAGCGTCGTACGTCGAACTAGGCCGGGAAACGCTGCAAATTCATAGAATGTTATTCAATATTTCGG